>SOZL01001874.1:16400-30679 GCA_009733165.1 Naja naja | reverse complement strand
GGGGTTGGGCAGTGCAGGGCAAGGAGGTGAAGGTTGGTGTGTGTGTGTGTGTGTGTGTGTGTGTGTGTGTTGCTGGTCTGTGGCTGGTGTGGCTGTTTTGGAAAAGGGCAGCCCCTCCTCGGTGGCACCTTCCATCCTTCTTCTGCCTCACCAAGAGGCAAACCTTCAGTCCAGGTTTGGAAAGATCCAGATCGAGAGAAGCAAAGACAGCAGGATTCACTCGTTGCTCTTATTAATCCATCTTAGAATGGCTGGTTGTGTCTTGATCACAGGTGCACAAAGGCTGAGAATTCACTTCTGGGATAAGGGATTGGCCCAGTGACCCTCAGCCGATTTTCATGCCAGAGGTGGGATTTGAACCCTGAGTCTCTCAGTTTCTAGGCTGCTTCCTTGACCACTAGGCCACCTGAGGAGGGAGAGTGAGCAGCCCTGCCCCACACAAGCTCCAGGCAGGGCTCCATGGCTTCCTGGAAGGGTCTGGCTCTGCCCTATTAGGAAAGTGCCCAGGAGTCACTGCTGATTCTGACCCAAATGGGCTTAAAACCCAGCGCAGAGGAATCAGAGATAAAATGTATTCTCTGTATAAGCTCTGAAGCTGCGGCAGAGATGCCTGGATTCTCCACATGTGAAAAGGGACTCCCGAAGACCCAAAGGGAAAGGAAAAGACCGGATCTCGCTCCGGAGGGAGCCGTGAAGGCAGGCAAGGGAGTTCAGCCCCGGGAGGGGCGCTAACTCAGCACCCGCAGGAAAGGCCCGATCCCCTCGGGGGAAGACCTGGCGGAGCTGCTCAGCTGACAGGCAGGTGAATGTGTGACATCATCGCTCTTCTGGGCCATTTTGGCTTGGGTTGCGCTCAAGAGTGAAACCCACACCTTGCACAAGCCCCTATTTCTCCCCCGCCTTGCTCAGCAGACCTTTGGAAGCCGATTAAGAAAGGGGGGTCTGGGCTCCTCCCCTCCCCCTTCTTTTTTTGCTACTTACTATTTCTCTTTATTTTACCACTTTCACTTACTGGGCCCTCATCCTCTCGGCCAGAGCCCCCTCCCCCCACCCCCTTTGCTCCTCTGAAGCCTCCCTCGGGGCTGGCCGAGAGAGTCTCTGGGAAGCCTTAGGGAGTGCAGCAGTCAAGGAAGCAGCAGAGCTGCCGGGCGCCTGCATTGCCTTCCTCCCAGTCCAGCTGTGGGTGTTAAGTATATGTACATAACGTAGTTGGGTTGACAATATATAAAGCACAAATATATATGTCTGTAGCTTTAAGGAAAAATACTGTAATGTATTATGCTGTGTTCTGGTTGGTTGAGTATGCTGCAAGTTGCCATAAGAGGGAGCTATAGATCATGGTTTAACTCTGTCTCCACTGAAGCTCTCTCCACTGAAGCTCTTACTGATTCTCTCTCCCACTGAAGATCTCTCTTGATGCTGATACTGACTCCCTCTCTGACTGAATATGGACTGATACTGACTAACTCTGTTTATTTTGATATTCTGTTGATATCAAGATTATCTGTTGTATTATGGTTTGATATTTGTCTGCTGTAAAAGACGTGAAAAGGGTAAGAAGACTTTATAACTGGATACTGCTGGACTGTTAAAACGTGTATGACCTGGACTGTTTATTTGGACTGTGCTATTTCTTCGAGTAAACATTAACACAATTTGGTGTGTCTCTGTGTGGCTGTGTATTTATTCATAACTGTTCTCATATCCGTTTCAATGTGCATATCCTTGTTACACAAGGGTTACTCTGCATATATCCTAACATTGGTTATGGGCCCAGAGAGATATTGAGAACTAGTGTGAATATACAGTTTCATATTCAGACAGCTAATTGTGGTTTATTGTTACAATGGCACAAGAACAGTCAACCAGTCTATCCCTGATAACCCAGTTGGATGGAACAAACTATGTTTCCTGGTCTATGAAGTGCAGCCTACTTCTGCGTAAAGAAGCATTATGGACTGTAGTTAATAATCCACTGGATGTAAAATCTTGGGACTCATTGAACGATGAAGATAAAAAGAAAATAGCTGAATTTAACCAGGATAATGAAAAGGCTCTTTGTATAATTGGGCTGACACTCAGTGATTCACAGCTAGTCCATATTCGTGGTGTGGAATCTGCTGCTAGATGTTGGGACATTCTGAAGAAGATTTATGTTCGAGATAGTGTGGGTGCACACATATACCTTACACGTAAACTGTTTTGAGCTCGTCTTATAAAAGGTGGCAATATGTTAGCTCATTTGGAGTTTATGAAAAGGACTTTTCAGGAGCTACAAGAAAAAGAACTGGTTTTCTCTGAGTTACATCAGGTTTACATTATTCTTTCTTCTTTGGATGAAACTTATGATGATTATGTGTCTTCACTGGAAGTTTTAAGCAGAGATGAACTGACATTGACTGGCATAACTGGAAGACTGTTAGAAGAGGCAAGAAGAAGACAAGATAGGAACCAACTGAGAGAAAGACAACCACAGGAAGAAAAACTGTCTTCGACTGCCTATATTGTTAGGAAAAGTTTTTCTTGTGGAGCTAAAGGACATATAGCCAGATACTGTAAAAAGGTTAAGAAACAGAATAATAAACAGAGAGCTCATAAGAATGTTAGTTTAGCAATATCAAATACAGCTACATCTGTAAACCATGATATATGGGTAGTTGACAGTGGAGCATTGCAGTGTATAACTAAAAGTAAAGAGAGGTTTGTTAACATGATAAAGAGTAAACAGCGTATATCATTAGCTAATGGATGGAAAATGAGAGCATATGGAGAAGGTATTGCATATTGTTCATGTATTAATGAAAGTTTACTGGTGTTATATGTACCTGGAATGAAGTTTAATTTGCTATCTGTAAGAGAAATGAAAAAAGCAGGATTTGTAGTAACATTTAAGTGTTTAATAGACAAACAAGGTAAAAGTATTACTGCAAGATTGGAAAATGGTTTGTTTATTATAAATGATGATCCATCAAGTAATGTTAACTTAGTTTATGAGAATAAGAAGCCTCATGCTGAATGTATTCATCTACTCCATAGGCATATGGGACATATAAATTTCAAAATGCTCAAGAAAACTGTTGAGTTGTCTACTGGTATAGACTTAAAACGTATTTATTTATTTATTTATTTATTTATTTATTTATTTATTTATTTATTTATTTATTTATTTATTTATGGGACTTGTACTGCCCCATCTCCGACTTGGCTGACAACTAAAAGCAACAACAATACAATAAATAATTAAGAAAAAATTAAACTAAGACAAGCCCAAAAGACAATATAAATACTAAAAAATAAAACCACCCCACCCAGAAAGGGTCACAGCCTGGATTGGTCAAACAACCAGGTCTTCAAATCATGACGGAAGGTGCGGAGGTCAGGGGCGAGGTGGAGCCCCAAGGGAAGTTGATTCCAGAGGTCGGGGGCTGCGACAGAATAGGCTCGTTGTAGGGGACAGCCAGTGGCACTGGCGGACAGACCCAAGAGTCCTTGCTTATGTGCTAGCACAGGGCGATTGGCATTCAATGTGGCGAGGCTCCCTTAGATATTGAGGACCCATGATCTAAGTAAGGACTTTGTATGTTAAAACTAAAACCTTGAATTCACCTGGAGTGCCGGCAACCAATGCAAAAGCTGGAGGGAGGGTAACATGGGAGAACGGGAAACTCCCATCACCACCAGGCAAGCAACATTCTGCACCAGCTGCAGTCTCAGAGGTGGTATGCAAGGGCAGTCCTAGATAGAGAGCGTTGCAGTAGTGGAGTAGAGCTAGAGGTAACAAGGGCATGAGTGACTGTATTGGGAATCTCGGTCCAGGAATGGAAACTGATGAACAAGCTGGAGCTGGGAAAGGTCTACTGGAAGCCCAATCTAAAATATTAGATTGCAATATTTGTAATCAAAAGGAAAACAAGGTAATTTCTGAAAATATGGTAAATGGACTGAAAACCAGTAAACCATTAGAGGTTGTGTTTGCTGATACTATTGGACCTAGAAAACCTAGTATAGGTGGAGCCTGTTATATATTGAGTATTATGGATCATTTTTCCAGATATGGTTTCTGTTACCTAATGAAAACAAAGCAAAAACATACCAGTATTTTGTAAACTGGCTAAAATTTACTGAAAGAAAACAGAAACAGAAAGTTATTAATTACAAATAATGATACTGAATTTACTAATAACAAATTTAAAACCATGTTACGAAAAGCTGGAATTGAACATGAGCGTTCTGATCCTTATAGACCACAATATACCTCATATATTGAAGGTAGAGGACAAACATTACAGGTTATGGCTAGGAATATGATGTCTGATTCTGGTATATCAGAGCAACTGTGCGGTGAGGCAATAATGTGTTATAACCATGTTTTGAATAATGTGGTAAATTCAATGACTGGTGAATTACCATTTACGTGTTGGAATGGAAGAAAACCAGATCTTAAGTATTTGCATACATTTGGAAGCATGTTCATATTCCCATAAGTAAGGAAAAAGGATCAATATAGAGATAAGAAATTGTATTTTGTAGGGTATGGAGCTAATCATAGATTATATAAATTTTGGGAGCCAGGTACTAATAATATATATTGGAGTGCAAGTGCTAAATTCCTGGAGCATGTTGGATGGCGAAAGTTTAAACAAGGAAATAATAAAGTAAAAAATAGTGTTACTGTAAAAACTCCATTGTTCACTGATCATAAAAATGATAGGAATATTAATGAGGAATCAGTAAAAGAAGAACCCTCTATAACTGTAAAAGATGAGGATTTGATAGGGGAGGTAGAGGAAGAAAATATAAAACCAACATGTACTGAGTTTCCTAAAAGGTCAATTGGAGAGAGATGTAAATCTAACAGAGTTCAAACAAGCTTTGTAAGTCAAGTTAGATAAAGAATCTTCTAATTTCTATGAAATTGTATGAGGATGTAAAGTTATTAATTGTAAAAAATATGAATTGAAAAGGTAATGTATTATATATTGACCAACCCAAAGGGGAGAATGTTAAGTATATGTACATAACATAGTTGGGTTGACAATATATAAAGCACAAATATATATGTCTGTAGCTTTAAGGAAAAATACTGTAGTGTATTATGCTGTGTTCTGGTTGGTTGAGTATGCTGCAAGTTGCCATAAGAGGGAGCTATAGATCATGGTTTAGCTCTCTCCCACTGAAGCTCTCTCTTGATGCTGATACTGACTTTCTCTCTAACTGAATATGGACTGATACTGACTAACTCTGTTTACTTTGATATTCTGTTGATATCGAAGATTATCTGTTGTATGATGGTTTGATATTCGTCTGCTGTAAAAGACATAAAAAGGGTAAGAAGACTTTATAACTGGATACTGCTGGACTGTTAAAACGTCTATGACCTGGACTGTTTATTGGACTGTGCTATTTCTTCGAGTAAACATTAACACAATTTGGTGTGTCTCTGTGTGGCTGTGTATTTATTCATAACTGTTCTCATATCCGTTTCCATGTGCATATCCTTGTTACCAAGGTTACTCTGCACATATCCTAACAGAAATCTCTCCATGTGTGTTCAGAGGATTGAACTGGTGGACTTTGATGCTCTTTCTCCTGCTTGGGGCCCCACAGATGGTTTCGGATGCTGCTTTCCAGTATTCCCAGTGAGGCCAGGCCTGAGGATTCTGGGGCTGCTGCTCCCCAGGGCAGAAAGGCTGGGGGCGAATCCCATGAGACCGAGAAGAAAAGGGAGAAGGTGGCTGGGACCCTCTCTGGGTTGGCTCTCTCTCTCTCTCTCTCTCTCTCTCCCTCCCTCCCTCCCTCCTGCCAGGGGTTGGGATGAAGGTAGGAGGGAGGCAGCTGTTCCCAGGGGCTTTTTCCAGGTCCTCGGGTGGATCCCTGTTCCACCCGAATCAGTGGGTTCCCATGTGGGCCTCCCAAAGGGCTGGACTCCAGCCCCCATCCTCCTCAGCCCCAGCCATGCACAGTGGAGGCCCAGCGGAGGCTCTTCTGTCCCCCAGAGAGCAGCGGCCATGGAGGAAGAGGAGGCTCTCCTGGAAGGTCCTGCCAGCCATGCCTGGTCCAGGGAGGTTTGGGGCTGGAGAGCCTCGCTCAGGATCTGGGGAGCCTGAAGGGCCAGGAAGGGGCTGGACTCGCAGGGTGTCCCAGGCTTGGCTCCAGGGCAGCTTCAGAACCAGCTGGGATGGCTCCCAAACTGGGATCAGGTTCTTGGGGTCATTTAGGGTCAGTCCAATCGACGGAGGCATGTTTCACTTCTTTTTTTGAAATTTTTTTTTAAAACAAACATACAAACAAAACGGCGTTGGTCACACTGATGGATGATCTCTGGAGGACTAGGGAGAGGGGATTTTCCTCTCTCCTGGTCCTATTAGACCTTTCAGCTGCTTTTGATACCATTGACCATGGTATCCTATTCCGTAAGTGGGATGAAGGTGGTCAAGGGAAGACCTAAGTTTCCTACCCATCAACAACTCTGCTGGGGATAAGTTATTAGATGGGCTAGGAGTGATGTGCTGAACACTAAGAAGTTTTTCAACCTTCTCAGTGATGTCCCCAGGACCCAGTTGCTGAAGCTTCTCTTTGGTAAAACGTACCATGCGTTCAGTCCGCCATTAGCGAAGGGTGCCCAGGGGCATGAGGGCATGTCTGATACCCTGTTGTGCTAGATAGGATTCAAAGAGGTTAGATGTAAATTGAGGGCCATTGTCAGAGACAAGAACATCAGGTAACCCGTGGGTTACAAACAGTTTTCTGAGCTGCTTGATGACAGCATCAGTTGTGGTGGATGTCATGGGAAATGCCTCTAGCCATTTGGAATATGCATCTACTATAACTAGAAAAGTGTGCCCTCTGGTAGGGCCAGCAAAATCAATGTGGATCCTAGACCACGGGCCCCTAGGACATTCCCATTCCTGTGTGGGGGCGTGAGATGGAGCAGGCCTGACCACCTAGCAATTGGGACAAGATGCAACCCAGTTTTCAACCATTTTGTCAATACCTGGCCACCATACATAACTCCTGGCCAATCCCTTCATCCTTACAATACCAGGATGACCCTCATGTAACATTTCCAAAACCTCTCTTTGCAGTTTTGCAGGAATAACCACCCTGTTACCCCACAAAATACATCCTCTTAATACAGATAATTCAGTTTGCCTGGATTTAAAAGGTTGGGCAAGGTGAGGTAGATCTTGAAGAGGCCAACCTTTCTTAATCCAGCCCATAACAGGAGCCAACACAGTGTCTTTGGCAGTCTCTCTGGCAATTTCAGCAGCATGAACTGGAAGCTTGGCAACAGTTTCTAGGAAAAAGGTGTGTGTTTCAGGTTCAAAGTCCTCCTTGTGGCAAGGCAGTGGGCAACGACTCAGTGCATCAGCATGTCCAATGTCCTTGCCAGGCCTGTGAATCAGTTTGTATGAATAAGCTGCAAGAAATTCAGTCCACCTCAGCATTCTTGGTGACAGGATAGTAGGTGTAGGTTTGTCTCCTGCCACAATGCCTAATAAAGGTTTGTGATCTGTAATAATGGTAAATGTCCTGCCATACAGATATTCATGAAATTTCTTAACAGCTGCAACAACTGCCAATGCCTCTTTGTCCAATTGGCTGTAATTCCTCTCTGCTTTGGTCAAAGTGCGAGAAGTAAAATGCATCATCAGTACAACAGGCAAATTCTCAGAGAACTGTATCAGTACAGCATCTTCTTAATACTGTTAAATGCTGATTGTTCCTTCCTGTCCCAGACCCAAACAGACTTCTTATCAAGTAATCTGTGCAATGGTTCAGCAATGGTTGCCTTTTGAGGTAGAAACATGTGATAAAAGTTAATAAGTCCAAGGAAAGCTTGCAAATCTGTTTTGCATTTAGGTTTAGGGGCTTCTTTGATTGCTTTAACCTTGGCATCAGTAGGGTGGATGCCATGCTTGTCAATCATGTAGCCCAGGAACTCAACCCTGTCAGTCTTAAGTGTGCATTTTTCTTCCTTGACTTTTAACCCCGCTTTCCTGAATCTGGTAAGGACTTCTCTGAGTCTTTCTTGAAGCTGAGTGTCATTTTCAGCAGAGATTAACACATCATCAAAGTAAGGCACTACCCCTGGCAGTCCTTGGAGCATTCTTTCCATAAGACTTTGAAAGGTGCCTGGTGCCATGCTTACTCCAAATTGTAACCTTTTACATTTGAAGGCACCTCTATGAGTCACAATGGTTTGGGCCTCTGCAGTGGCATCATCAACTGTTAGTTGTTGATATGCCTGGGCCAAATCCAATTTGGCAAAGACTGTACCCCTGCCAAGTGAATGTAACAGATGATGCACAACTGGAACTGGATATGCTCTGCTGCAGCGCATGGTTCAGTGTCCCCTTATAGTCTCCACAAATTCTTACTGACCCATCAGCCTTCACTGGTGTGACTATGGGTGTCTCCCATCTGGAGTGATCAGTGGGCTCTAAAACCCTTGAGCAATTAACTTGTCTAATTGTGCATCAATTTTTCCTTTAAAGCAAATGGAGCCCTCCTGGGCTTTAAACGAATGGGGCACCTTGGGATCTAGGTTGAAAGTGATAGGGGTCCCCATATACTTGCCCAATCCTTTGCTGAAGACCTCTGGAAACTCAGACTTCAAGGCCTCCTCCCATTCAGAGTTGCTCACGTGATTGATGCCAGTCACCTCAATGCCTAGTGGCTTGAACCACTCAAGTCCCAGCAAGCTTGGGATCCTTGTCCACGATGGTCAGAGGCAAACATTTGGTGTGGCCTTTAAACTGCACGTTGAAATCTCTTGCTCCAACTACTGGAATCTTGTTCCCTTGGTAGTCTTTGAGAGTCAGTGCTTGCTTCTGGAAATGCTTTTTCTGAATGTTGGGAAGTAGCCTGTGAATAGTGTCCCATGACACCATAGATAAATAGGAGCCTGAGTCCACTTCCATTTGGCAAGGCCTTCCTTCAATGAATACCTTCACGTGTACTTTTCTGCTTTTCAAGGGTGAAGAATGACCAATGGTGATTGTTTGATGAGTTTCATTCTTTCCATTTGCTTCTGAATTGTGCCCCATCTTTTCACTGAAGTTGTTGGGCTTAAAATCCTTTTCAGGGAATTTCTTCCTACTAGGTGGAGTTCTGGATGATTTGCAGACTCTTGCTAGGTGACCCCTTTTCTCACAACGTAGGAAGATGGTGTCTAAAAACTTGCATTCAGTGCGGGGTGCCCCCACAGCCTCTGCAATAAAATTCTTGCCTCTTTTTTCCAGGGTCTTTCCTGTTCTTCTCCATTCTGAGTCTAAAAATTCCTTCCTCCACCTCACTGCAATCTGAATCAGAGTCTATTTGCTCGCAATGGGTTGTTGTGGACTTTTCCACATCAGAATGGCTTGAGGCCTTGTTAATTTCTTCATGGCTGCTGCTGAGGACTTGGTTGCTTCCACTGAAACAGCTTCCTCTATGGCCTCCTCAAATCTTGAGGCCTTTTAGCAGTTTGCTTTGTAAGACCTTATCTTTGAGGCCTAGAACAAACTGATCACATGGCCTTTCTAAGTTGGTAAAGTCACAAGCACCCCAATGTCCCTTAAACTTGCCATGAAGTCATTAACATTTTCGCTTTCCCCTTGATCCCGCGGTAAAACTCGTGTCTTAATGAGGCACGATACTTGTGGGGTGTAATGGGCTCTTAAAGCTTTTCCAAATCAGGCCATTCCATTATCTTCAAGTCTACAGCTCCCAATGCCTTCGCCATCTTGAAGACTGCTGGACCGCAGTGCGTGAAATACCGCCCTCTTCCGCTTCTCGGGGATATCGACGAGGTCGTTTCCTTCCAAGTACATCTGGAAGCGATCCGCATACGATTCCCAGTCTTCCGCCGCTGGATCGAACGGGGCTGGGGGCGGTGTTCAGCGCAGCCATCTCGCTCTTCTGCTTGTCTTCCGCGTCGTCTCTTCTTCAGGGGAATCCCATCCTCGTCGCCAGTGTTATGTTTGTATGAAGAGTCAGACGCGAAGAGCTTCAGTGAAGAGTTTATTAAGTGACTACAGCTCGAATGGACCGGACTTGGCTGGGCTATGGCTGCTTCTTATAGCCAGCAGCCGTAGTTGCCAGCCAATCAGAGTGGTTTTCCGCACTATTTAAACCAATCCTATTTGACATTTTACAAGAACAGTTCAAAATAAACCAATAACATTTAAACCTACATACATAACAATAACCATGATGGAATTTGCAGAAGCCTTGAAGAAACAAAATACAGGAAAAGCACCGGTCCAGATGGCTTACCGTGGAATTTTACAAGACCTTTCAGGAAGTGTTAAGCATCTACCTTCTAGAAGTGATGAATGAAGTGTTATTAAAAAAGAGAATACCCGAGACATGGTTGGAAGCTTATATTACCCTTATACTTAAAGAAGAAATGGACTTACAACAAGTCAAAAATTATAGACCTATTTCACTGTTGAATTCAGATTATAAAATCTTTGCTTCAATCCTGGCAGAAAGAATGAAAAGATATTTAAATGAATTTATTCACATGGACCAGAATGGATTTTTGCCAAAACGACAAATTAAGCAAAATGTGAGAATAATTTTAGATACTTTGGAGTATTACGAAGCACACCTTGAAAAACAGATGGCACTGATATTTTTAGATGCACAAAAAGCATTTGAAAATGTGAATTGCCGATTTATGATATTGCAAATTGCACAAATGGGCTTTGGCAAAAACTTCATACAGGCCACTGAGACAATATATAATAAGCAAACAGCGAAGATATTGGTAAATGGAGATTTGACAGAATTTATAGAGATAAGAAAAGGAACTAGACAAAGTTGCCCTCTGTCGCCTCTACTGTTTGTCTTAACATTAGAAGTACTGAATAGAGCTATTAGAGAAGACGAAGAAATAAAAGGAATGAAAATTTAAAAGAAGAATATAAACTGCGTTTGCAGATGACTTGCTATTCATTTTAGAGGATCCACTTAAATCAGCACCTAAATTGATAGAGCAAATAGAAGAATATGGAATGGTGGCAGGTTTAAAAATTAATAAAGATAAAACAAAGATCCTAACAAAGAATATGTTAGCAAAATGTAAGAAAGAGTTAGAAGATATATTAGAGATTCAGATCACAAGTAACGTTAAATATTTAGGAATATGTATTACATCAAGATGTAGTACACTGAAAGAAGATAATTATATTAAACTTAAGCAGCAGATAGCGACAGACCTGGAAAGGTGGGGAAATATGCAATTGTCTCTTATTGGTAGAATATCAACAGTTAAGATGAACGTATTACCTAGAATTTTATATTTATTTCAGATGATACCAATTAGACTTGGGAAAGAGTTTTTTGAGGTTCTAAATAAAATTGTATCAAAATTTATATGGCATGGTAAAAAACCAAGAATTAAACTTAAACTATTACAAGATGCAAGGTTAAGAGGGGGGATTTGCACTGCCCAATTGGGAACTGTATTATCAAGCTGCAAGTCTGATGTGGGTGAAGGAATGGATAACGTTGAGAAATAATAGATTATTAACTTTAGAAGGTCATGATTTGCTACTAGGATGGCATGCTTTCTTATGGTATAAGGGAACTAAAAAGCAAGGATATTTTAGAAGGCATTATATTCGAGAAGCTTTATTTTTAAACTGGGAAAAAATTAAAAAAACAACATTATATACGAATTCCATTATGGGTATCTACTATTGAAGCTTTTTCATATCCAATAATATATAAAAGGAACAAACAATTAGATATGGAGAGATTTTAAATGAAAAGGGTGAACTCAAATCGATGCAAACACTACAAGAACAAGGAATAAAATGAATTGGTTTTCATACTTGCAAATACAATCTAGACATGAGGAGGATGTTAGGGTGAAGGTATTTATAATAAGCAAACTGAATTGGATAAAATTTTGATGGGTACAAATGAAAATAATTTAAAACTTTATGGATACTTATTAGAAGTTAGAATGGAGGAGGAACAGGTTAAGGAAACAATGATTGCTTGGGGAACAAAATTTGGTTATGGGATAGATTTAGAGAGATGGCAAACACTATGGGATCAGATTTATAAAATGACAATGTCAACTGCATATAAAGAAAATTTGTACAAGATGTTTTACAAGTGGCACCTATCCCCGAGAAGCATTGCAAGAATGTTTAAGGATAAATCGGACAAGTGTTGGAAATGTCACCAGATACCAGGTTCCTATTACCATATGTGGTGGACTTGTGCTGATGCAAAAAGATATTGAACTAAAATCCACACGTGGTTGGAAAAAATGACACAACAACATATAGACTTGAAACCTGAGATATTTTTATTGGGAATTATACCAGAGACATTCAGCAAAGAATTGAAATATTTGATTATTAATTTATTAACAGCTGCTAGAATTGTATTTGCTAAAAATTGGAGAAACGACAAGATACTTGCGCAGGAGGAAGTGATTAAGAAAATAGGTGATTGTATTTTTCTTTTTTTTTCTATTACTTCTTGTTTGCATTGTATAGCTCTTTTTTTCTGTAATAGAGAGTATTGGTGGTGAGGAGATGGCACTGAGACTTGTGATGACCACTTGAAATTGTTATTGGTTTATGTTTTTATGTTTGTTTTGTTTATCTTTGGAAAATAATAAAATTTTTATAAAAAAGAAAAAGAAAGGCCAGGATGGCCATCACAGCTAGGTGATCAAAACCCCTGATCAAGGAATAATGGAATAATTGTATTTAACTTTTAGCCACATCTTAGTTGAATACTGGGGAAAATGTCCTGACAAAGAGAGCAATTGAATGATTTAAGAATGACTATTGTCCTACATTGGCCAAACCCCTCACCCCTCTTTGGAGAGGAGGAGGAGGAGCATGCAGCCCCCTGCAGGCGGCTCTTCAACCTCTCGCCCTTGGAGGACAAGCCGCCACCCACCGCCAATCAATTCTCCCCACCATTTTCTCATCTTCCAAGAATTCCTGCCTTTGAAGAAAAAGCCAGCTTTAACAATGTGTTTAAACAAGGAAGACCTTGTAAACAGGGCACAGATCTGTAAGGGGTGAGTCAGAGAAGTATTTGAATCCCCTCTTCTCTTCTCTTCTCTTCTCTTCTCTTCTCTTCCCTTCCCTTCCCTTCCCCTCCCCTCCCCCCCTCAACTCCCCTTCTCTGCATTCTGGTCATATTCCAGACAAGTGACAATGGATGGAAACTGATCAAGGAGAGATTCAACCTGACTAAAACCTACAATGAACGATTGCAGGAACTGGACATGGCTAGTCTAGGGAAGAGAAGGACCATGGGAGGTGTTGCTTGTCCGTGGGTGTTGTGGCTGTATTGGCAAAGGGCAGCCCCTCCTTGACGGTGCCTTCCGTACTCCTTCTGCCTCTTCCAGAGGGAAACCTTCAGTCTGGATTTGGGAAGATCCAGAGAAGCAAAGACAGTGGGATTCACTCGTTGCTCTTATTAATCCATCTTAGAATGGATGGTTGTGTCTTGATCGCATGTGCGCAAAGGCTGACAGTTCACTTCTGGGATCAGGGATTGGCCCAGAGGCGCCCCGCCCCCAGCCGACTTTCATGCCAAAGGTGGGATTTGAACCCTGAGCCTCTCAGTTTCTAGGCTGCTTCCTTGACCACTAGGCCACCTGAGGAGGGAGAGTGAGCAGCCCTTGCCCCACACAAGCTTCTGGCAGGGCTCCATGGCTTCCTGGAAGGGTCTGGCACCCGGGAGTCACTTCTGATTCTGACCCAAATGGGCTTCAAAGCCAGCACAGGAGAATTGGAGATGAAATGTATTCTGTGTATCAGTTAGTTGCTCTGAAGCCGCAGCAGAGATGCCTGGATTCCCCACCTGTGAAAATGGGAGCCCTGAAGACCCAAAGGGAAAGAAAAAGATGAGATCCCGCTCCAGAGGGAGTCATGAAGGCGGGCAAGGGAGTTCAGCCCCAGGAGGGGCCGTTTCCTCAGCACCTGCAAGAAGGGCCACATCCCCTTGGGGGGAAGACCAGGTGGAGCTTCTTGGCTGACAGGCAGGTGAACGGGTGATGTCACTGCTTTTCTGAGCCATTTTGGCTTGGGTTCCTCTCAAAAGGGACCCCCCAACCCCAATTTCCCCTGCTGACTGGGTCTCTAAGCAAGAGAGCCTTCAGGGACACCCCCCCTCTTGGTGTGAAAGGCGACGGTTCTCAAGAATATCCTACAACTCTTGGAGCATCTCCCCTCTTTTCCTACCATCTCTTTCTCACACATCTATACCTTCAGCCATTGTTAGTAGGAATAATTGCTCAAATAATTTTCCAT
>SOZL01001874.1:0-15400 GCA_009733165.1 Naja naja | reverse complement strand
TCTCTCCCTCTTTCTCTCTCTTTCTGTCCCTTCCTTCTTCATTCTCTCCTTCTAAAGCTTGAAGCTGAATAGGGAAAATTATCCCATCAATAAACACAGGATTAAATTTCACCAAGCACAGAATTAAGCTTCACCAAAAACCAGTTTTAGACCAAAACTCCACCAATGACAGGGTGGCATTGAGCACCCCACTGTGATACTGTAGGACATGCCCCTAAGTATAAAAGGGGCTGTCAACTGTCATTTTCTCTGAGGAGATTCTGTGGAGACTCATTTTGTCTGAGGGAGATTGGAGATACTGAGAAGATCCAAGACTCTGAGGAGATATTGGGATCTGACAGACTGAGGTCTGTGTATGAGAAGATATAGCAAAGGGATCTGAGAGAAGATCTGTAACCTAAAGAGAAAGGGACTTTCTAAAGAGGTTAGCTATATCTAAGAAGAGGTTATGAGAGGAAGAACTGTGAATCTCTCATAGTGACTTCTAGTTCCTTGAAGGACTATTTAAAAGGAATGAAAGAAGAAAAGACTCTGTAGATATTTACTAATAATATATTTATTGATTGTTCTGTTCTATCAAATAAATCTGTTTTAATCTGATACAACTTGGCATTGCAATTTATTGAATGACTCTGTGAAATAGATATAGGTTTAAAGATCCAGGCCAAATTCAATTAATATTATTTAACAATCAAGCTTTTAAAATAAAGCTTCAGTTTAAAGAATTTATATTCTTTAAATCACATCAAATTAGCTTACTCTAAGATTGTATTAATTGCCGTATTAATGACAATATAGAAAAATTGATGACCAATGGCAAATTGTAATCCATCACCTTCAGGTTTCATAGGAGAGATTTAAAAAGATTCTAAATTATTTGAGTATCATTTTGAAGACAGTTTTTATCCACTTAGTCATCCCACCATCCCTCAGGTCTCTAATCACATCACAAAATCATTTGTTTCACTTATAAAGCTAATGGAAGTATTTGTATCCTGATTAAGCCTATTTGGAGATTAGACAATTGTAGAAGAAAGAGTCAAAGTGGGATAAGAAACCAAGTTTTCTCCTCTTCAAATTCCTGGATGTTCCCATTCTAGTTTAATCCCTTTCTGGAGAAGAATAAATTTTGGAATATTTCCAACGTGAAACTCTACTTGGACCAAAATGGAGATATAACAGCAGATGTGATGATCAATGGCTTCTTCGTTCTTCCCAAGGAGGATGTTGAGTACAAGACTCTGGCGTATTTTGAAAGTCAGAGACTTACCATCGAACAAGATGCTCTTTCACGGCTAAAGTTGCTCAATAAGGTGGGAGAAGTTTTGGTGTCTATTCTCTGTTTTCCAAAGCCTGAGGTCCCATTTCCAGTGGGCCAAGCCTAGAGTCTCCATGGTGGTCGGCCTTCCATTTCAGTTGGTGTCTTCTAATGGAAGTTCTTCAGGAGACAGGACCTCAGTGGAGTGGCTTTGCAATGAAACCTTTCAAGATCTTACTGGTCAAATGTTTCTTTCTTTATCACATTTTAATTTCATATTAAAAAATCTAAGGGAATAAAAGCTTTCTAAAACTTTTACAGTAAACTTTATTCTCAGTTTTAATATGAATATATCATCATACTTAATATTTTTTTCAATTCCATTGTTGTAGACTTTATGAAATAGAAAGTACTTTACTGTAATGTTAAATTCCAAAAGGAAAAGGGAGGAACTACATGAAGGATCTGCCAGTTCTACCTCCTGCATCTGTTTAAAGTAGTCAGAGATTTCTTATTTACCTCAGTGAAGATCAGAGGCTACTGGGCTAATGTCCATTTCTCCCTCCATTTTCCATGGATGGAGAGACCTAACGTATTTTCTTTGCCATTCCAACTTTTTTTCTCCTTAAGTCCCTGCCTCAGTCCAGATGTGTGGAAAGTTGTCATCCTGGATTAGTCAAGAGGGCTCGAGAAGGAGAGCCAGTTTGCTGCTACGACTGCGTTCCTTGCCCAGAGGGGACTTTCTCCACTCAGGAAGGTGGGTGACACTCAGGAAAATTGGAGGCCTTGTGGAACTGGATCCATCCAGAACCTTTTCATGAAAGTACATGTTAAAAGACAGATTGAAGCTCACCTGGGTTTTTTTCTTTTTTACTTTTAACCTGCCCAATTTCTCATCTAAAAGGAAGCAAATCAAAAAGATTTTGAAGGAGGGGCTGGGAAGAGATGGGAGGAGGGTGTGGCAGACATGGCAAACTTTACTAACAGCAGAGGAAATAATATCTCTTCTGCTTTTTAGTTCAGACAGGTGCTTCTAAGTTCACCTTTCTAGGAACACCTGAGTTCTTTGGAACTTGGTGAATTGTTTTAGGTCCACCTTCTGAAAGACCTTGCAATTCCTTGTTTATTGGCCTTCCCTTGAGGATCCCTGAGAAGGTGTCCCTGGTCCATAATGTGGTGCTGTGGATAGTTATGGCGGGAACTCATTACACGAATAGTCTGCCAGTCATGTAGATGAATCAATCAATCAGAATAGAGCTGGAGGGGACCTTGGAGATCTTCTAGTCCAGCCCCTGATCAAGCAGAAGAAACTAGACCATTTTCAGGCAAATAATTGTTCTCACTGATAGGAAGTTTCTTCTTAATTCCAGATTACTTCCAGATGTTACAGGATACTGTAGGTATCCTCCAAGTCCAATATATTAACTGCCATGTGGCAAGACTCAGGATGTTTGCCTAAAAAGATTATATGATTCATTGTTAACCTCTAATAACGTAGGTTCCTATGAAGATTATCCACATTACACTGGAAATAATTACCATCCTAGAACTTCACTCAACTTCATATACCTAGCCTTGGTCCGCAGGAGGCCACTTTCACTCAGAGAGATGGGTATGAGTCTCTCCTCCTGAAGTTGGGCCTTGGTGGTTAGTTGGGGCTGTTGCTCACGTACCTTTCTCCCAGCTGCATGACAACGACCCTGCCCAAGCTACTCAGCGTTCTATCAGGGGTGGTTGTTGAGTTCCCCAGACTTATTGTTCTGCAGGATTTCAATCTGCCTTCTCTGGGTGGAGCGTCAGGGATGGATCGGGAGTTCATGGCTTCCATGATGGCCATGGCCCTGACCCAATTAATTCAGGGTCCAACTCATGATGGGGGACACACACTCGACCTGGTTTTTTATATCCGGAAAGTGGTACGATGCTTTGGGTGAGGGATCATCAACTATTCAACCCCTGTCATGGACCAACCATTATCTCCTCTGGCTGGCCTTCCAGTATGCCACCCCACGACGCTGGGAGGTGGAACCGGCTTGGTGGTTCCTCCCTAGGTGCCTGATGGACCTGGAAGGGTTCCAGATGGTGCTTGGGTCGATTCCTGCCTCCCTTACCCATAGCCCGGTTGAGGGCCTGGTGGACGCCTGGCAACGGGCTGCCTCAGAGGCTCTTGACCGCGTTGTTCCTTTGTGACCTCTGACCTGGTGCAGATCCCGGTTGGCTCCCTGGTTTTCCATGGATCTCTGGGAGATGAAGCGCCAGAGGAAAAGCCTAGAGAGCAGTTGGAGGTCCACTCGATCCGAATCTGACCGGTTGCAACTAAGAACCTTTACAAGGTCTTACCTTGCAGAAATGGAAGCAGCAAAGCATGTCTACTTCTCTGCTCTCATTGCATCCATAAATAATTGCCCGGCCTCCCTGTTTAGGGTCACCCGTTCTCTCCTTAATCAGGGGATGAGGGAGGACCCTTTGCAGGGGTGGGCTGAGGAGTTTAGCCATCATCTGTCAGATAAGATCGCTCAGATTCCGGCCGGTCTAGACTCTGACTGGGTAGAGTCCAAAGGGGGGATGGGATAGGTCTTGTGGATACCATCTGGGAAGAGTTCAATCCTGTGACTCCAGAGGAAATGGACAGGATCATGGGGAGACTGAGTGCCGCCATGTGCATATTGGACCTGTGTCCCTGCTGGCTGGTCTATGCCGCCCGGGAGGGTACACGAGGCTGGCTCCAAGCTTTGATTAACGCTTCCTTGAGTGAGGGATCTTTACCCCCGCCTTGAGAGAGGCGGTGGTGAGGCCCCTCCTCAAGAAGCCTGGCTTTGACCCAGCTGTTATGAACAACTTTCGTCCTGTCTCCAACCTTCACTTTGTGGTGAAGGTTGTTGAGAGCGTGGTGGCCTGACAGCTCCTGGTGTTCCTGGAGGAAACTGATTATCTGGATCCATATCAGTCGGGTTTCAGGCCCGCATACAGCACGGAGATGGCATTGGTCATGCTGGTGGATGATCTCTGGAGGGCTCAGGATAGGGGTTATTCCTCGATCCTGGTCCTTTTATACCTCTCAACGGCTTTCAATACCATCGACCATGGTATCTTACTGCGACGCCTCAAGGGATCGGGAGTGGGGGGCACTGTTTTATGGTGGTTCTCCTCCTACCTCTTGGGGTGTTCACAGTCAGTGTTGGCAGGGGGACAAAGATCAACCCTGAGGCCCCTCTCTTATGGGGTGCCCCACGGGTCGGTCCTCTCTCCCCTTTTGTTCAACATCTATATGAAACCACTGGGTGAGATCATCTGTGGTTTTGGGGTGAGGTATCATCAGTAATCTGATGATACCCAGCTTTTTATCTGCACCCCAGACTAAACCAATGATGCCCTCGACGTGATGTCCTGGTGCCTGGAAGCAGTACGGGTCTGGATGGGGAGGAACAGGCTCTGACTCAACCCGGCCAAGCCCAAGTGGCTGTATGTACCGGCATTTCAGACTGTCCAGGATGTTCCATCTTTGGTTGTGGGGGGAGAGGTGTTACCCTCCACAGAGAGGGTGCGCAGCTTGGGTGTCCTTCTGGATGCACAGCTCAGTTTAGAGGAGCAGGTGGGAGCCGTGGCCAGGGGGGCGTTTGCTCAGGTTCGCCTGGTGTGCCAGCTGCGCCCCTATCTGGACCGAGATGCCTTACGTATGGTTACTCATGCATCGTTACCTCCCATGTGGCCTACTGCAATGCTCTCTACATGGGGCTGCCCTTGAGGACCACTCGGACACTTCAGCTGGTGCAGAATGCAGCCGCGCAGGTTGTGATAGGAGTATCCCGATACTCCCATATTACACCCCTCCTGCGTGAACTGCATTGGTTACCGGTTGCCCTCCGGGTGAGATTCAAGCTGCTGGTAATTGCCTATAAAGCTCTACATGGCTTAGAACCGGGGTATTTATGGGACTATCTCCTGCCGGCAGCGATTTCCAAGTCCTTAGGGTGCCGTCAGCCAGACAGTATCAGCTGGCGACCCCCAGGGGGAGAGCCTTCTCTACGGAAGTGCCCACCCTGTGGAACCAGCTGCCCTTGGAGTTGCGGTTGGCCCCTGACCTTCGATCTTTCCATCACGACCTGAAGACATGGCTCTTCCAGCAGGCCAAATGGGACTGGGGGTCTTCTTGGCTTTTATTGGTTTTATTGTTTATTGTGGGTTTTAAATTTTGTTGGGATTTAATACTTTTTCATAATTTTAATTATTGTATTCTATATTTTTTATAATTGTGAGCATCCCTGAGTCCTTCGGGAGAGAGGGCGGCATATAAATCCCATCAAATAAATAAATAAATAAATTATTTTTTCAAAAATTATATCCTTCTTATGCTTTTTTTAATGAAATTGTTAAGAAATACTTTTGGAAAATGCCCAAGGTATCAGCTGTTATTCAAAGAAGGTATTTCTTGTAAGATAAAAGTGCAAACTATTAAAGTAATATTGCTTTTTCACTTTCTCAGATACAGAAAAATGCACCAAGTGCCCAGATGATAAATACCCAAATAAAGAAAGAGTCCAATGTATCCCCAAAGTTATAACTTTCCTGTCTTATGAGGAACTTCTGGGCATCATCCTGGTCTCTTTTGCCCTTCTCTTCTTCCTAACCACAGGCCTTGTTGTAATCATCTTCATTAAATACCGAGAAACGCCCCTTGTCAAAGCCAACAACCGCGATCTCTCCTACATCCTCCTGGTCTCCCTCCTTCTTTGCTTCTTGTCTTCTTCTCTCTTCATTGGTCAACCAAGGAAAGCCACCTGCCTTCTCCGACAAATGGTCTTCAGCATCATCTTCTCAGTTGCTGTTTCTTCTCTCTTGGCCAAAACCATCACGGTGGTGCTGGCTTTCCTGGCCACGAAACCAGGAAACCAGACAAAGAGATGGTTGGGGAAGAGCTTGGCCAACTGTATCATCCTGTCTTGTTCAGCTGTCCAAGTTATCATCTGCTCCATCTGGCTGGGAGTTTCACCCCCCTTCCCTGACTCTGACCTCCACTCCCAGCCTGGAGAGATCATCCTGCAATGCAACGAAGGGGCCGTTGTCCTGTTCTATGTCACCCTCAGCTACATGGGCTTCCTGGCTGCCATCTGCTTCACAGTGGCTTTCCTGGCCAGGAATCTTCCTGGGGCCTTCAATGAAGCCAAGCTGATCACCTTTAGCATGCTGGTGTTCTGCAGTGTGTGGGTGACTTTTGTGCCCACCTACCTGAGCACCAAAGGGAAATACATGGTGGCTGTGCAGGTCTTCTCCATCCTGGCCTCCAGTGCTGGTCTGCTGGGCTGCATCTTCATCCCCAAGTGCTACATTATCCTTCTGAGGCCAGACCTGAACACAAAGGAGCATCTCACAGCCAGAACAAATGTAAAAATGTAACACATCACACCAAGATATTTAAAGAATTGTAAAATTTCCTTTTATTTGAAAGAATAGATTAATTATTTCCACTTAGATAATATGCAGGAGTCAAAGAATATTTATGTATATGTTTTCAAATGGGAAATAGTTGAATGACTGGAACTCTTGTATTTTCCTATTCATTCCAATAAATCTAGCTAATGAGAACTCTGTGAAAGTCATTCAGTGGAATTTAATATTTGGCAAAAAGAACCAGACAGCTTATGGAAAATTATTTGAGCAATTATTCCTAGTAACAATGGCTGAAGGTATAGATGTGTGAGAAAGAGATGGTAGGAAAAGAGGGGAGATGCTCCAAGAGTTGTAGGATATTCTTGAGAACCGTCGCCTTTCACACCAAGAGGGGGGGTGTCCCTGAAGGCTCTCTTGCTTAGAGACCCAGTCAGCAGGGGAAATTGGGGTTGGGGGGTCCCTTTTGAGAGGAACCCAAGCCAAAATGGCTCAGAAAAGCAGTGACATCACCCGTTCACCTGCCTGTCAGCCAAGAAGCTCCACCTGGTCTTCCCCCCAAGGGGATGTGGCCCTTCTTGCAAGTGCTGAGGAAACGGCCCCTCCTGGGGCTGAACTCCCTTGCCCACCTTCATGACTCTCTCTGGAGCGGGATCTCATCTTTTTCTTTCCCTTTGGGTCTTCAGGGCTCCCATTTTCACAGGTGGGGAATCCAGGCATCTCTGCTGCGGCTTCAGAGCAACTAACTGATACACAGAATACATTTCATCTCCAATTCTCCTGTGCTGGCTTTGAAGCCCGTTTGGGTCAGAATCAGAAGTGACTCCTGGGTGCTTTCCTAATGGGGCAGAGCCAGACCCTTCCAGGAAGCCATGGAGCCCTGCCAGAAGCTTGTGTGGGGCAAGGGCTGCTCACTCTCCCTCCTCAGGTGGCCTAGTGGTCAAGGAAGCAGCCTAGAAACTGAGAGGCTCAGGGTTCAAATCCCACCTTTGGCATGAAAGTCGGCTGGGGGTGGGGCACCTCTGGGCCAATCCCTGATCCCAGAAGTGAACTGTCAGCCTTTGCGCACATGCGATCAAGACACAACCATCCATTCTAAGATGGATTAATAAGAGCAATGAGTGAATCCCGCTGTCTTTGTTTCTCTGGATCTTCCCAAATCCAGACTGAAGGTTTCCCTCTGGAAGAGGCAGAAGGAGTACGGAAGGCGCCATCAAATCATTCAATTGCTCTCTTTGTCAGGACATTTTCCCCAGTATTCAACTAAGATGTGGCTAAAAGTTAAATACAATTATTCCATTATTCCTTGATCAGGGGTTTTGATCACCTAGCTGTGATGGCCATCCTGGCCTTTCTTTTTCTTTTTTATAAATTTTTTATTATTTTCCAAAGATAAACAAAACAAACATAAAAACATAAACCAATAACAATTTCAAGTGTGTCGGTCGGTCACAAGTCTCAGTGCCATCTCCTCACCACCAATACTCTCTATTACAGAGAAAAGAGCTATACAATGCAAACAAGAAGTAATAGAAAAAAAAAGAAAAATACAATCACCTATTTTCTATTTGGAGAGATCTCAAAAAACTTATGCATTTTAATTCATATATTACCTAAATTATCTCCTCTATTAACCAATATCATTATTATTAACTCTCTACAGTATTATAATCTCTATATTATATTTTCATTCAACAATTTTATTTATCTCCATTATATCCATATATTACAAAGCTTTTGTATCTAACCATTGATAAAACAAACTCCATATCTTGTAAAACTGTTTTTCTTCTTGATCTCTAATTTCAAATGTTAATCTGCTCATTTTGGCACAGTCCAAAATTTTCTTAATCACTTCCTCCTGCGCAGGTATCTTGTCGTTTCTCCAGTTTTTAGCAAATACAATTCTAGCAGCTGTTAATACATTAACAATCAAATATTTCAATTCTTTGCTGAATGTCTCTGGTACAATTCCCAATAAAAATATCTCAGGTTTCAAGTCTATATGTTGTTGTGTCATTTTTTCCAACCATGTGTGGATTTTAGTTCAATATCTTTTTGCATCAACGCAAGTCCACCACATATGGTAATAGGAACCTGGTATCTGGTGACATTTCCAACACTTGTCCGCTTTATCCTTAAACATTCTTGCAATCCTTCTCGGGGATAGGTGCCACTTGTAAAACATCTTATACAAATTTTCTTTATATGCAGTTGACATTGTCATTTTATAATTCTGATCCCATAGTGTTTGCCATCTCTCTAAATCTATCCCATAACCAAATTTTGTTCCCCAAGCAATCATTGTTTCCTTAACCTGTTCCTCCTCCATTCTAACTTCTAATAAGTATCCATAAAGTTTTAAAATTATTTTTCATTTGTACCCATCAAAATTTTATCCAATTCAGTTTGCTTATTATAAATACCTTCACCCCTAACATCCTCCTCATGTCTAGATTGTATTTGCAAGTATGAAAACCAATTCATTTTTATTCCTTGTTCTTGTAGTGTTTGCATCGATTTGAGTTCACCCTTTTCATTTAAAATCTCTCCATATCTAATTGTTTGTTCCTTTTTATATATTATTGGATATGAAAAAGCTTCAATAGTAGATACCCATAATGGAATTCGTATATAATGTTGTTTTTTTAATTTTTTCCCAGTTTAAAAATAAAGCTTCTCGAATATAATGCCTTCTAAAATATCCTTGCTTTTTAGTTCCCTTATACCATAAGAAAGCATGCCATCCTAGTAGCAAATCATGACCTTCTAAAGTTAATAATCTATTATTTCTCAATGTTATCCATTCCTTCACCCACATCAGACTTGCAGCTTGATAATACAGTTCCCAATTGGGCAGTGCAAACCCCCTCTTAACCTTGCATCTTGTAATAGTTTAAGTTTAATTCTTGGTTTTTACCATGCCATATAAATTTTGATACAATTTTATTTAGAACCTCAAAAACTCTTTCCCAAGTCTAATTGGTATCATCTGAAATAAATATAAAATTCTAGGAATACGTTCATCTTAACTGTTGATATTCTACCAATAAGAGACAATTGCATATTTCCCCACCTTTCCAGGTCTGTCGCTATCTGCTGCTTAAGTTTAATATAATTATCTTCTTTCAGTACTACATCTTGATGTAATATATATTCCTAAATATTTAACCTTACTTGTGATCTGAATCTCTAATATATCTTCTAACTCTTTCTTACATTTTGCTAACATATTCTTTGTTAGGATCTTTGTTTTATCTTTATTAATTTTTAAACCTGCCACCATTCCATATTCTTCTATTTGCTCTATCAATTTAGGTGCTGATTTAAGTGGATCCTCTAAAATGAATAGCAAGTCATCTGCAAACGCAGTTTATATTCTTCTTTTAAATTTTCATTCCTTTTATTTCTTCGTCTTCTCTAATAGCTCTATTCAGTACTTCTAATGTTAAGACAAACAGTAGAGGCGACAGAGGGCAACTTTGTCTAGTTCCTTTTCTTATCTCTATAAATTCTGTCAAATCTCCATTTACCAATATCTTCGCTGTTTGCTTATTATATATTGTCTCAGTGGCCTGTATGAAGTTTTTGCCAAAGCCCATTTGTGCAATTTGCAATATCATAAATCTGCAATTCACATTTTCAAATGCTTTTTGTGCATCTAAAAATATCAGTGCCATCTGTTTTTCAATGTGTGCTTCGTAATACTCCAAAGTATCTAAAATTATTCTCACATTTTGCTTAATTTGTCGTTTTGGCAAAAATCCATTCTGGTCCATGTGAATAAATTCATTTAAATATCTTTTCATTCTTTCTGCCAGGATTGAAGCAAAGATTTTATAATCTGAATTCAACAGTGAAATAGGTCTATAATTTTTGACTTGTTGTAAGTCCATTTCTTCTTTAAGTATAAGGGTAATATAAGCTTCCAACCATGTCTCGGGTATTCTCTTTTTTAATAACACTTCATTCATCACTTCTAGAAGGTAGATGCTTAACACTTCCTGAAAGGTCTTGTAAAATTCCACCGGTAAGCCATCTGGACCTGGTGTTTTTCCAGTATTTTGTTTCTTCAAGGCTTCTGTCAATTCCATCATGGTTATTGTTATGTATGTAGGTTTAAATGTTATTGGTTTATTTTGAACTGTTCTTGTAAAATGTCAAATGGGATTGGTTTAAATAGTGCGGGAAAAACCCTGCACTCCCATTGGCTGGCAACTACGGCTGCTGGCTATAAGAAGCAGCAGTAGCCCAGCCAAGTCCGGTCCATTCGAGCTGTAGTCACTTAATAAACTCTTCACTGAAGCTCTTCGCGTCTGACTCTTCATGCAAACATAACACTGGCGACGAGGATGGGATTCCCCTGAAGAAGAGACGACGCGGAAGACAAGCAGAAGAGCGAGATGGCTGCGCTGAACACCCCCCCAGCCCCGTTCGATCCGGCGGCGGAAGACTGGGAATCGTATGCGGATCGCTTCCAGATGTACTTGGAAGGAAACGACCTCGTCGATATCCCCGAGAAGCGGAAGAGGGCGGTATTTCTCATGCACTGCGGTCCAGCAGTCTTCAAGATGGCGAAGGCATTGGCGGGAGCTGTAGACTTGAAGATAATGGAATGGCCTGATTTGGAAAAGCTTTTAAGAGCCCATTACACCCCACAAGTATCGTGCCTCATTAAGAGACACGAGTTTTACCGTCGGGATCAAGGGGAAAGCGAAAATGTTAATGACTTCATGGCAAGTTTAAGGGACATTGGGGGTGCTTGTGACTTTACCAACTTAGAAGAGGCCATGTGTGATCAGTTTGTTCTAGGCCTCAAAGATAAGGTCTTACAAAGCAAACTGCTAATGAAACCTAAGATCACGTTTAAGGAGGCCATAGAGGAAGCTGTTTCAGTGGAAGCAACCAAGTCCTCAGCAGCAGCCATGAAGAAAATTAACAAGGCCTCAAGCCATTCTGATGTGGAAAAGTCCACAACAACCCATTGCGAGCAAATAGACTCTGATTCAGATTGCAGTGAGGTGGAGGAAGGAATTTTAGACTCAGAATGGAGAAGAACAGGAAAGACCCTGGAAAAAGAGGCAAGAATTTTATTGCAGAGGCTGTGGGGGGCACCCCGCACTGAATGCAAGTTTTTAGACACCATCTTCCTACGTTGTGAGAAAAGGGTCACCTAGCAAGAGTCTGCAAATCATCCAGAACTCCACCTAGTAGGAAGAAATTTCCTGAAAAGGATTTTAAGCCCAACAACTTCATTGAAAAGATGGGGCGCAATGCAGAAGCAAATGGGAAGAATGAAACTCATCAAACAGTCACCATTGGTCATTCTTCACCCTTAAGAAGCAGAAAAGTACACGTGAAGGTGTTCATTGAAGGAAGGCCTTGCCAAATGGAAGTGGACTCAGGCTCTTATTTATCTATGGTGTCATGGGACACCATCCACAGACTCTTTCCCAAAATTCAGAAGAAGCATTTCCAGAAGCAAGCACTGACTCTCAAAGACTACCAAGGGAACAAGATTCCAGTAGTTGGAGCGAGAGATTTCAACATGCAGTTTAAAGGCCACACCAAACGTTTGCCCCTGACCATCGTGGACAAGGATCGCCCAAGTTTGCTGGGACTTGAGTGGTTCAAGCCACTAGGCATCGAGGTGACTGGCATCAATCACGGAGCAGCTCTGAATGGGAGGAGGCCTTGAAGTCTGAGTTTCCAGAGGTCTTCAGCGAAGGACTGGGCAAGTATATGGGGACCCCTATCACTTTCAACCTAGATCCCAAGGTGCCCCAATTCGTTTAAAGCCCAGGAGGGTTCCATTTGCTTTAAAGGAAAAAATTGATGCACAATTAGACAAATTAATTGCTCAAGGGGTTTTAGAGCCCACTGATCAATCCAGATGGGAAACACCCATAGTCACACCAGTCAAGGCTGATGGGTCAGTAAGAATTTGTGGAGACTATAAGGGGACACTGAACCATGCGCTGCAGCAGAGCGCATATCCTGGGCCAGTTGTGCATCATCTGTTACATTCACTTGGCAGGGGTACAGTCTTTGCCAAATTGGATTTGGCCCAGGCATATCAACAACTAACAGTTGATGATGTCACTGCAGAGGCCCAAACCATTGTGACTCACAGAGGTGCCTTCAAATGTAAAAGGTTACAATTTGGAGTAAGCGTGGCACCAGGCATCTTTCAAAGCCTTATGGAAAGAATGCTCCAAGGACTGCCAGGGTAGTGCCTTACTTTGATGATGTGTTAATCTCTGCTGAAAATGACACTCAGCTACAAGAAAGACTCAGAGAAGTCCTTACCAGATTCAGGAAAGCGGGGTTAAAAGTCAAGGAAGAAAAATGCACACTTAAGACAGACAGGGTTGAGTTCCTGGGCTACATGATTGACAAGCATGGCATCCACCCTACTGATGCCAAGGTTAAAGCAATCAAAGAAGCCCCTAGACCTAAATGCAAAACAGATTTGCAAGCTTTCCCTGGACTTATTAACTTTTATCACATGTTCCTACCTCAAAAGGCAACCATTGCTGAACCATTGCACAGATTACTGGATAAGAAGTCTGTTTGGGTCTGGGGGAGGAAGGAACAATCAGCATTTAAGAGACTGATCACGTCTGATGCTGTACTGATACAGTTCTCTGAGAATTTGCCTGTTGTACTGACTTGTGATGCATCCCCTTTGGAGGGGGTTTGAGCCACAGGCTTCCCAGTGGAGAGAAGCCCCTATTGCATTTTTTAATTACATTTATATGCGCCTTCTCCGAAGCAGAGGGCTTACAATTTCTGGGATACAACCCAGTGTGCTCAGCAATAGCATTTTACTCTCGCACTTTGACCAAAGCTTACTCTCGCACTTTGACCAAACCATTGTTACAGATCATAAACCTTTGTTAGGCATTGTGGCAGGAGACAAGCCTACACCTACTATCCTGTCACCAAGAATGCTGAGGTGGACTGAATTTCTTGCAGCCTATTCATACAAACTGATTCACAGGCCTGGCAAGGACATTGGACATGCTGATGCACTGAGTCGTTGCCCACTGCCTTGCCACAAGGAGGACTTTGAACCTGAAACACACACCTTTTTCCTAGAAACTGTTGCCAGGCTTCCAGTTCATGCTGCTGAAATTGCCAGAGAGACTGCCAAAGACACTGTGTTGGCTCCTGTTATAGGCTGGATTAAGAAAGGTTGGCCTCTTCAAGATCTACCTCACCTTGCCCAACCTTTTAAGTCCAGGCAAACTGAATTATCTGTATTAAGAGGATGTATTTTGTGGGGTAACAGGGTGGTTATTCCTGCAAAACTGCAAAGAGAGGTTTTGGAAATGTTACATGAGGGTCATCCTGGTATTGTAAGGATGAAGGGATTGGCCAGGAGTTATGTATGGTGGCCAGGTATTGACAAAATGGTTGAAAACTGGGTTGCATCTTGTCCCAATTGTCAGGTGGTCAGGCCTGCCCCATCTCACCCCCACACAGGAATGGGAATGTCCTAGGGGCCCATGGTCCAGGATCCACATTGATTTCGCAGGTCCTACTAGAGGGCACACCTTTCTTATTATAGTAGATGCATATTCCAAATGGCTAGAGGTGTTTCCATGACATCCACCACAACTGATCCTGTCATCAAGCAGCTCAGAAACTATTGTAACCCACGGGTTACCTGATGTTCTTGTCTCTGACAATGGCCCTCAATTTACATCTAACCTCTTTGAATCCTATCTAGCACAACAGGGTATCACATGCCCTACTGCCCCTGGGCACCCTTCGCTAACGCCAGGCTGAACGATGGTACGTTTTACCAAAGAGAAGCTTCAGCAACTGGGTCCTGGGGACATCACTGAGAAGGTTGAAAACTTCAGTGTTCAGCACATCACTCCTAGCCCATCTAATAACTTATCCCCAGCAGAGTTGTTGATGGGTAGGAAACTTAGGTCTTCCCTTGACCGCCCTCACTATGCACCCAACGCACCACTAGATTCCACTTCCAAAGTTCGACATTCAGTGTGGGTGATTCTGTTTATGCTAAGAACCTCTTAGGTGAACCTTTGTGGATTCCTGCTGAGATAACTCAGATCACAGGCCCTCGTCTTACAGGGTACAAACAGAGGATGGACTCTCTGGAGCAGGCACATTGATCAACTTAGATCCAGGTTCTCTCAGGAACATCGCCTCTTCTCTCTAGTTCCCCACCTGATGTCAATTCTAGGGGAAGGGAGGAACAGGAGGAAAATCAGCAAGCAAGAATCAACCCCATGTAACGAGCCATTACGACAGGAACCATCCCAAAACCTGTCACAATGCCAAAATCCATCCTTAGAAGTGGAAGATTGTACATCACTACCTGACTTGGGTGCTGACATTGGGCTGGAGATGGGTTGGGAGGAGAGACCAGATTCTAACAGTCAAACAGGGTCTTCTTTCAGGAGTCCCAATGGGGAAATGTCAGCAGACACATTTCCTCTCTCACTGGGTGAGAATGTAAAAACTTCTGAACCAACGGGTCTCAACTACACGCAAGAGCCCCACCTATTTAAAAGAATACATTAGATAGGTTGGGGGTTTGGACAATGGGAGGGGTGTTATGTATGTAGGTTTGAATGTTATTGGTTTATTTTGAACTGTTCTTGTAAAATGTCAAATGGGATTGGTTTAAATAGTGCGGGAAGAAAACCCCACCCCATTGGCTGGCAACTACGGCTGCTGGCTATAAGAAGCAGCCGAGCCCAGCCAAGTCGGTCCATTCGA
>SOZL01001873.1:54896-67298 GCA_009733165.1 Naja naja | reverse complement strand
AGCAGGTCAGGCCAGGCTTACTTCTGCTAAATGGCTGTTTTTCTTTTCTGCCTGGCATCCAAGCTGTCAATCAGGAAAGTTATCACTGCATATTTTCCTCAGCTTTGTGGATGCAGAGTCCCTTCGGAAATCAAGGTTGCCTCTAATGTCAGTTTAATGAACTCAATGAATTTCCTCGTTGCTTTGCTTTTACCTGTGTCATAGAGCCCTTTTTGTACCCAGTTTTAAAAAGGAGGGGGCGTAAATGGGAATATGGGGAACAAAGACTCCTTTCCCCACCTCCTGCACCAGCAGCAACTTCAATAGAGAGAGGAAGAACAGCAGTAAAAGTTTGGGCTACGCCAAAGTGCTGACACTCTATCCCATTTTATGCTCAGACATTCTACGCACAGGAAATGGATTGTCCTAAAGTCCAGACAGGACAATAAATTTCTATAATATCCAGGCTAGTTTGGGATGTCTGGAAATTTTATCCCGACTCTGATACTCCCAGGCAACGTCATGGGCTTACAATGGGGTCTCTCTGCAACCCTGAACATGCGAGTTCAGCAGGGAAAGGCCAATTGTCAATGTGCCATTTTGGCTTCAGTAGGAAAGAAAGCATTGTGCGCCAAAAGCCTGCTGTGGGCACACCTGCCTTCCTGTTTGTTTGTGGCTCTGGTGTAGTTTAACTTAAGGTGCAGATCAGAGGTATTCAGCAGGTTCTGACCAGTTCTGGAGAACTGTATGAAATTTTGAGTAGTTCGAGAACTGGCACCACCTCTGACTGGCCCCCGCCATCTATTCTCTGCCTCCCAAGTCCCAGCTGATCGCTGGGTCTTCTTGGTTGTCCTGCACAGGAGAACGGATCTGGAAAGCAGGTTAGTAGGGGGGAGGGAATAGGGATTTACAGTATCCTCCCCTGCCATGCCCACCAAGCCATGCCCACCAAGCCACACCCACAGAACCAGTAGTAAAAAATTTGAATCCCACCACTGGTGCAAATCCACCCCAAACAGTGACCAAGGGGGAAGACCATGGATGGAAGAAACAGAAAATAGACAATGCAGGTATCCTCAACGTGACACCACACGACAGCTCAACACCTTTGTTGCTAAGCAAGACAATTGTTAAGTGAGCTTTGCCCCATTTTACGGCCTTTCTTGCCACCGTTGTTAAGCGAATCACTGCCATTGTTAAATTGGTAGCACGGTTGTTAAGTGAATCTGGCCTCCCCATTAGTTGCCTTGTCAGATGGTCACAAAAGGGGATTGATTGCATGTTCCCAGGACATTGCAGCCATCCTATAGACATGCCAAAAGCCAAGCACCTTTCATATCTATGCCACTGTCAATAAGCAGGAGTCAGTTGCCATGCGCCTGAATTTTGATCACGTGGCTAGGGGATGCTGCAACGGTTGTAAGTATGAAAAACGGTCATAGTCACGTTTTTCACTGCCATTGTAACTCTGAATGATCACTTAAACCAGGGGTGTCAAATTCAAGGCCCGTAGTTGAATCTGGCCCAGGGCCGTCCTGATCTAACCAATGCAAAGAGGAAACATGCCAGCAGTTTGGGGAGTGGTATCAAGCTGGCCACACCCATCCAGTTGGTCATGCCCACCCAGTCGGCCACGATCCCAGATCCCCCCCCTGCACTACCCCCGAGGACAACCACAGCCCTGATGCGGCCCTCAATGAAATTGAGTTTGACACCCTCAGGGGGGCGATTCAACAGGTGTAACAACTGATTTGGTGAGTGCATGCTTCGTGCACATGCACCAAATGTGTGCTCCGTATTTTAAAAAGCCCATTTACAGCTCTAATACTTACCTTCTATTGCAACCCCTGTGAATAAAACAGCTGAGGCATGGCAAAACCACTCTGCCACGCGAATCAGCTGTGCTCTAAAACAGTGGTTGCCAACCAGTGGGCCAGGGACCACTGGTGGTCCGCAAGAAAATTTTGGTGGTCCGCAGAAAAATGTCACTCCCAAAGCACCCCCGAAAGCAATTAATCCAGGCTGCATGGGAACACAAGGTTGTGCCTCCCACACGGCCCATGGGAACACAAGGTTTGTGTCACTTGCATTGCGAACAACACAAGGTAGCGTTTGTTTGTGGCTCTGCTGTAGCTTAACTTAAGGTGTAAATCAGAGGTGGTATTCAGCAGGTTCTGACCAGTTCTGGAGAACCGGTAGTGGAAATTTTGAGTAGTTCGGAGAACCAGCAAATCCCACCTCTGACTGGTCCCACCCCCATCTATTCTCTGCCTCCTGAGTCCCAGCTGATCGGCTGGGTCTTCTTTTGTTGCCCTGCACAGGAGAACGGAGCTGGAAAGCAGGTTAGTGGGGTGGGGAGGAAATGGGGATTTTGCAATAACCTTCCCCTGCCACGCCCACCAAGCCATGCCCACAGATCTGGTAGTAAAATAATTTGAATCCCACCAACTGTCTTGTCCCCATCTGCTGCTTCCTTCCCTCCATTTCTGCTGACAATGAGTTTCCCCCAGACCCTCCCTTCTGATCTTATCTCCTATCCCATAATATTTGGCTAATAACCCCTTGTAAGGGGCCTGCTCTGAGACTCCTGGATGGGTGCCACGAAGGTGCTGGAATGGCTTCTCCATCTTTTTATAGAAGCCCACCCAACATCTGAGAACTCCGGTTTTTATTATGGTGGCCGTCCCAGGTCATCTCCAGCTAATTAAACCCAAGGAGTTCAGATGGGCCCTTCGCTGACTCTCCGTCCTCCCACCTTTGCTGAGGGAAAGCTTGCAATCTGGCCCCTAGGACTTGGGGGAGGCAAGTGGAGTGGTGGGGGGAGAGATTGTAATCAATGCAGTAGGATGGGGTGACACGAAGCTGTCACTTGAGTCGCTTTGATTCCTTTAATAAATGAACGGTGCTGCACAGATAGAACTACTGTAGCATGTTAAGAGCTGTCATCAGAATTTATTGATGCCACAGGAGACGGTCGGAGTCAGTGGGAAAAAATGCAGCAATTTATGGACTCTCCAAAGCTTCGGCTTCTTCAGCCCCACCTCCCACCCCCTATGCCCGAGATCCTTCATTGCCCTAATAAATCCCTGCATTGTTCTTCTCGTGCTGTTCAGCCGGTGGCATTAACCGGCGCAGACGGTTTACCCTGTCCCTTTGCCAATTTTCTGAGTAAGGGACTTCACCGAGGAGGTCGGTCCATCTGCTTCGCAGTCTTGCGGGGGGGGGTAGGCAGGCCCACAACCCTCACCTGATAAAGAGATGGAGTCTGTGATTTAGTGACCCCCGCTGCTGGAGATAAAGGTGGGGGTAGGGAAGCTGCTGTCCTTTGCTATCTTTCATGGTTTTCCATCAGCAAAACGTAGTCACCGAACCGGTAGTAACACTGGTTGAATCCCATGCCTGGTTATGATGATTCTGGTGGGTAAACTATAAAAAGAGCCTTGGTGGTGCAGGCTATTAAATGCCTAGCACTTAACTCCAGCTGCCTGCAATTAGTGCAGACTCGAATCCCACCAGGCTCAAGGTTGACTCAGCCTTCTATCCTCTCGGGGTAGGTAAATTGAGGACCCAGGATTGTTGGGGGCAATAAGCTGACTTTGTAAAAATGCCGCTTAGTAATAAGCAGGCATATACAATGGAATGATGGCTATTGCTAAGCACATTGTTGTGCTCCAAACATTGTAAGCCGCCCTGAGTTTCCGGAGAAGGGCAGCATATAAATATGAATAAAAATAATATAAAAAAAATAATGAACAGCTAAGGGAAGTAGTTACGTTTAGCCTAATGAAGAGAAGGCTTAAGGGAGACATGATAGCCATCAGTGGTGGGATTCAAATTTTTTTACTACTGGTTCTGTGGGGGTGGCTTGGCCGGCAGGGCGGGGGAAGGATATTGTAAAATCCCCATTCCCTCCCCACCCCACTAACCTGCTTTCCAGCTCCCTTCTCCTGTGCAGGGCAACAAAAGAAGATCCAGCCGATCAGCCGGGACTCAAGAGGCAGAGAATGGATGGGGGCAGGGCCAGTCAGAGGTGGTATTTGCTGGTTCTCTGAACTACTCAACATTTCCGCTACCGGTTCTCCAGAACTGGTCAGAACCGGCTGAATACCACCTCCGATAGCCATCTTCCAATACTTGAAAGACTGCCAGAGGGAAGAGGGGTTTAATTTGTTCCCCATAGCCTGAGACCAGGACAAGAATGGGTAGAAACTCATCGGACAGAGAAACGTGGAGAAATTTTCAAATATTTTTAGTTACACACGCCAACCTTTGAATCAATTTAAGCAACCCTGTTGAGACAGGTAATATGTCTGTATGTCGTTATTCCAAAAAAAGCCATTTTTGCCCAATTTGGGGGAATTTATGCAGATTTGGGAAGCACTGCTTTAAAGGGTTTTCCTGCATATGAGAGAGAGCTGATCTGATGGTCACTGAGTCCTTTTCAAGTACATAATTCTATGCATCTATGATAGTTAGTTCAACTGAGTCGGATCTTGTTAACTCTTTTCCCACATTTTTCCTTTTATCAGCATTCACTGCACACTTTAAGGACCCCTACCCAAGCCTTCGCACCCCCCAAAAGAGAAAATGTAAGGCAATATTTCCCATGGAGGAACTTGGTGAGCTTTAAGACAAAAATAGATGGAATGGGCAATGAAAAGACCCAAAGTACAGATAGTCCTCAACTTAGAACAGTTCATTTAGTGACCTTTCAAAGTTATGACACTGAAAAAAGTGACTCATGACCATTTTTCACACTTACGACCATTGCAGTATCCCCGTGATCATGTGATCTAAATTCAGGTGCTTGGCAACTGACTCACATTTATGATGATTACATGGGGTCATGTGATACCCTTTTGTGACCTTCTGGCAACCAAAGACAATGGGGAAATCAGATTTACTTTACGACATATTACTAACTTAACAACTGCAGTGATTCACTTAACAACAGTGGCAAGAAAGGTCATAAAATGGAGGAAAATTCGCTAAACACCTGTCTTTTAGTAACAAAAAATATGGGGCTCATTTGTGCTCGAAAGTCAAGCACTACCTATACCAGTGGTGGCTAACCTTTTCGGGCTCCTGTGCCAAAAATTGTCTGCAGCTTACGCACGCAGCTCGTACCAGCACCCAGAAGGCAATGTGCATCCCCCTCACGTCCCCTATGCATGTGCACGCAATTCCCTACCCACCCCGCCACCCCCTTACCTGCACTGCACCTCACAGCTGACTTTCGAGGCCTTTTTGGCCTCCCAAAGGCTTGAGGAAGGCTTCTGCAGGCTTCTGCAAGCTTTGTAGGCTGAAAACAAGCCCCGTTTCATCACTTCCTGTTTTTCCAAAAATACCGGAAGTGACAAAACAAACTAGTTTTGGCCTACAAAGCTTGCAGAAGCCTTCTCAAGCCTTTGGGAGGCCAAAAGGCCTCAAACCGCCAAAATCAATTGTGAGGCACGCGATGCAATGAGGCAAGTTTGCCTGAAGCTTCGTGCCCGGCAGAAATAGCTCTGCGTGCCACCTGTGGCACGCGCGTGCCATGGTTCGCCATCACGGACCTATACTACAGTTATTTTGTTTTGTCATTTTTTTGTCTTTTAATGACTCCGTAATCCTTTGCATCGGGGTGGAGTCGGGGCAACCGAGTGTTTACTGGCCAGATGCCCTTCCTGCCGCCAATGCAGAGTTCACAGCAGATATATATACTCATTGTGCCCAAAGAGAGAAATATCTGCCACTACCAAGGATCAAACTCACAGCTTCCATGATGGTGATAGCGCCACCTCTAGGCCACTGCACCACTCTTATTTTGTTCTGTCATCATTCTTGAAAATTCATTCCCAAATCCAGTTGAGCCCCACCCCCACCCCAATGCAATTAAGGGCCATCATGAGGGCTGTCAGTTCATTCCTCCCTGTAACCCCTCAAATGATGCCATTGGTGTCAACATTCCTGCAGCCAAAAAACAAGCTGGATTTTAGATCACCCTGTGGCAAGAGCACTGCCTCCATTACAGATTTAAGTAGGGAAGGAGGATCAAGGGATGTTGCAGTTGGACTTTTGAAAGACACCAGGGCTGCGTTCCCATAAAATGTTTATTCAACCCACTGGTTTTCACACATGACATTAAGTCCTAAGATAAACCCATCAGTTCACTTCACGGGTGGTCAGGGGCGCATCTGCTAGGCCTCTGATTCACTGCCGGCTGGGGAATTCTGGGAGTTGAAGTTCCCCCCCCCACACACACACACACCTCTCCAAGTTGCCAAGCTTGAGACAAACAGGGCTCTAATTTGATCTGAACCGGGTGTGTTGTAGGAAGCCAGGCTGGAAGGGATCTTCTCAGGGGATCTCTGAGGAGAAGTCGGACCGGCCGACAAGCAGGCAACACAGGAGAAAAGCTGCAGGCGAGGAAAAGATCCTGCCAACTTCTCTAGCAAGGATATATATATATATATATATATATATATATATATATATATATATATATCTTTCCATGAACTCAACTGTTATTAACCGCATAGCCTCTCTGGATCTGCTCAGCTAGCTGGGACACATTCAAGATGAAGCCCCAGCCTATTTCAAATATGGAGCCCCTGCCCTGAGCAAAATTGCTTTCCAGACTGCTTTTTGGCCTGCTTACACACGGAGCTTAATAAGAAGCAGATGCAGCGGAGATGAGACGCAGAGGCAGCCGGGCTGTTTTAAAGACGTGGGAAGGTCTGTCCTTTGGGCAGAGGAAACCTCGCTTGGGAGGGCACCAAGGAGCAATGAAGGGTCCAAGGTGAGGGCAGAAGCCAAGGGCAGCTTTAGCAGGGCTGAAGGGAGGCCGCCGCAGGGAGAGCTGCAGCATGCCATTCTGCATCTGGCAAAGGTAGCAATAGCATTTTGACTTATTTGCTGCTTCACGGTGCTTTACAGGCCTCTCTAAGTGCTTTATAAGACCAGCATATTGCCTCCAACGATCTGGGTCCTCATTTTACCGACCTCAGAAGGATGGTAGGCTGAGTCGACCTTGAGCCTTTAAGGATCGAATTCCAGGCTGTGGGCAGAGTTTGCCTGCAATACTGCATTTTAACTACCGTGCCACCAGAGTGCCTACTTCCTTCCCACTTTGACCATGAAAGTTCTTCTGCATGCATCACTCTGGAAGGTTCAGGAGAACTGGTAGCTCTGGTGAGCATTTGGCCCTGCCTACCTGCCCCTGCTCTTTCCTGTGCTTTATTTCCTGATGTTTCTTAGCACAGCTGATTCGCACAGCAGAGCAGTGTGCTGCACATCAGCTGTTTTACTCACTGGGGATGCAGCAGAAGGTAAGTAAATGAGCTTCTTTAAAATGTAGAGCATGAGCACGAAGTGTGCATTTGGTGCACATGCATGCAAAACGCATGTGTGCATGCAAAGCGTGCACTCACCAAACCAGTTGTTATACCGGTTGAATCGCACCACTATTCAACGACCCTCTAAAATGATGCAAAGGACCAGCCGTCTGCAAGGAGTATACATCCTTCCATTCCCCACCATCCTGTCAGAACTGAAGAAGCTTCTTAGAGGAGAAGCAAAATGTCTTCGAAAGAAAAAGCAAGACAGTCTAGTTGCCTCCTGAAAAAATACCTTTGGTATTCACAATGTATGGCTATAATCGTGAGGCTCCATTACGGTCATATATCAAGGACTGCTTGTCAATTATATCTCATCCACAGGGTTGGAAAGTAGGACCATCTAATTCCCTTCTAAAATCTGCCATGACTGCCCATTCACAGGGCATTTATTTCTAGCCTCCTACTGTGGTCCATGCCACGGATAAAAGCTGGAGCAGAAACTGGATTTGCTCATTTTTCAAATCAGTACAATACCCTTGGTTTCCTAGACAGAACCCTGAAAGTTAGGATGCCTTCTGCTCCCGGCGGTCCTCACTTAACCACCAGCAGTTTGAACCAGGAACTCCATCGCTAAACAATGCAGGCATAAGATGGGATGCCATAGGACCACACCACATTACAATGGCAATTCCCGCGGTCTCCGTTCCTGTCTTTAGGTGAATTCTGCATGGTCTCCAGTGGTGGGATTCAAAAAATTTACTACCGGTTCTGTGGGCGTGGCTTGTTGGGCATGGCATGGCATGTTGGATGTGGCTTGGTGGTCATGGCAGGGGAAGGATGCTGCAAAATCCCCATTCCTTCCACACTTCACTAACCCGCTTTCCAGTTCTGTTCTCCTGGGCAGGGCAACAAAAAAAGACGCAGCCAATCAGCTGGGACTTGGGAGGCAGAGAATAGATGGGGACAGGGCCAATCAGAGGTGGTATTCTGAACTACTCAAAATTTCCACTACCGGTTCTCCAGAACTGGTCAGAACCTGCTGAATACCACCTCTGATGGTCTTGGGGTCCTGTGAACACGTGATCGCCATTTGCCACTTCCTGCCGGCTTCCCCAATGACCTTGGTCGATTGTGGGAAATGGTCAGGGAAGGACATAAATGGTGATTGCAAGATGTCACAATTGTCCTCGTTGCAAGCTGCTTTCCAAGTGCCCAAATTGCAAGCGTGTGACCATGGAAATGTTGCAATGAGCTCAGTTGCGAGGACTCATCCTAAGCCTCCTCATTCGATGCTGCAAAAAAAATCTTCAAAAAAAATGCTGAATGAGGGAACATTAAACAAGGAATACCTATAGGGGGGGTTGCTTTGTCACCAGGCAAATATGTCATGCATTTGGGGAGTTAGTGAGCCCCACAGCAGCCTTTCTGCGAAGAAATCTACCACAAACTACCTTCCAAAAATGTATACCCCATCAAAAAACAGGCCTGCCCATCAAAAAACAGGCCTTTTTCCATCTTAAGCATGAGGTCCAAGGACAAGCTGCTGATCTGCCTATTTCTCCTTCCTGCCTATTGCGGACATGAAGGATAAAGCGCATTTTGGCGTCTTCCTCCCAAATCTTTGCAGAAAAATAAAATCCATGGGGATTAAGCTGCTGTAGTCAGCGAACGAAGTCCTTAGAATGGTTCGTCATTAGCAACTTGGCTGGGATTGAGGCAGCTTCTACCAAAGACTCAGTCATGGGAAGGAGGATTAATTAATGTGTTCTTTTCAAATTGTTTCCCTTTCTTTTCTTTTCTTTTTTTTTTGCATGGCCCTAATCTGGAGCTGCTTGAGACCAGCCCCTCCCTCTAATTCCCGCAGTGCACAACTTCCAAGAAGCTGAAAAACATGCTCGAATGAGCTCGGTTCCAAAGCTGGTGGTGCAATGCGTCCAAGAGCCAACCGAGATGTGTGTGACACAACAAAGGTTGTCTAGCGGCACACAACATGCTGCTTGGTCTTTCTTCAGGGCTGGGTGGCTTTTATATTTTAAGGGTGTTGCTGGAGGTGTGCCATCCTTTGCGCTCCCATCAGGAGCCGTGGTGACGCAGTGGTTAAGACGCAGCATTGCAGGCTAACTCTGCCAACTGCCAGTAGTTCGAACCTGACTGGCTCAAGGTTGACTCAGCCTTCCGTCCTTCCAAGGTGGGTAAAATGATTCAGATTGTTGAGGGAGCTGACTCTGTAAACTGCTTAGAGAGGGCTGTAAAACCACTGTGAAGTGGTATATAAGTCTACGTGCTATTGTTATTGCTATCAGGACTGTTGGCAGGGTGTGGTCACAAAAGGCAAGATGGCCACGGTCGCGACAGACAAAACTTTGTCTAATAGAAGCCTCAATTGTCCCATTATAACTGCCATTTTGATTTGGCATTTGGAGCTGTCAGCAACCTTCCGAGCCTCTGGCCAACTTCCCCTCCCATAGAGACGTATTGGGGAAATTTGTCTTTTCTCCGTACCCAGATTCACCCCGATAAAGGAAAATATTTGTAGCTCAGGGTTGAACTGTGGGGTCCTTGGTGCTCTCTGAGCTTAGTTGTTTCTTGGCAGACATTTCATTACCCAAACTAGGTATCATCAGTGATAGTTTCTAGCACTGGCGATGTTACCTAGCCTAGGTAATGAAACATCTGCAAGAAAACAATCCAGTTCAGACAGCACTAAGGACCCTTCCAGTTTAGTCCAGTTATCCAGCTTCTCCTCCAACCCAAAGTTGGGCTAAAATCAGAGGCGTATTCAGCCAGTTTGGATGGGTTCTGCGATCGGTAGCAAAATTTTGACTGGTTCGGAGAACCGGCAAATACCACCTCTGGCTAGCCCCACCCCTCCCTGCCCCACCCCTTCCACAAGTCCACATGCACCCCATTTTGGCTCCCAAGTAAGTGCAGGGAGGCTTACTAGCAGGGGTGGGATTCTACCAGTTCGCACCTATTCGCTAGAACCAGTTGTTAACATTCTAAGCAGTTGGGAGAACTGGTTGTTAGAAGAAATTACTGGGCTAATCCTGTAAGGAAGGCAGGAAGGAAACATTCTGGTGTTGCTTACAGAAACTGCCTCTCCGTTAACCCTTATTACATTCTTGGCAGGACTAGACTTCCTGTCTCAGGAACTTCTCTGGAGTTTTTTCCCCTCCTTTGTTGGTACTTTGCTTGTGTGGAGTGACCATTCAAAGTTACAATGGCACTGAAAAAGTGACTTATGACCATTGTTCACACTTACGACTGTTGCAGCATCCCCACAGTCATGAGAGGCCAGGTGAGGAGATGTGTGCCTCAATGTGAGTGATATTGAGTTGGCCACGCCCAGCCAATAACATGACCGCCAAGCCACGCCACCAACAGCCACCCACAGAACCGGTTATTAAAAAATTAAATCCCACCCCTGCTTACTAGGCCTAAAACAGGGTGCAGGGAGAGGCTGCATGCCCCTTCCGTGGCCCATTTTTGCTCCCAGAGGGGTGCAGGAGGCCAAGTGCTGCCTGTCACAGACCCTTGGCCATGCCCACAATGGCCACGCCCACCCAGCCTGTCAGTAGGGCAGAGAACCAGTTGTTAAATTATTTGAATCCCACCATTAACTATTTTCAGAGACTTAACTTCCTGACAAGCAAAGTTTTGAGCCTTTCCTTCCAATATTGACTAGATTGGAAAGAATAAAAGACAACAAGCAAAAGCGGTTTGCATGGAAAGAGTTTAGAATATGCCAGAAAGTGGTGGAAGTGTATCTAGAAATACTCTTTTTTTTTTAACATCAAGTCAGCTGTAAAAGAATTTCTTGCTTGTCCAGGCACTTTTTAGATGCCTGTGACTCCTTTCTGCCCAGCCAAAGTGACTGGTGTTACCAGCCAGGTGACTTAAATTATCATGCTTATCTTCAAGGAATTGGAGATTAATCTTTTTCCCAGTCCTGCACAGGACAAGCCAGGGAGAAAAATAATTCACAGGGATTCACTAAATGTGTAGTGAAAGGTGAGACTTTCTTCTTGTTATCAGCGTCTCCTTGGCTTTCTTGCCTTGCTCTTAGGCTGAGCAATCCAGTGATAGACAGAAATGGCTGCTCTTTAGACAAAGCAGATTTCCAAGCGCTCATTTTTTTTTTTTGAAAGCTAAGTAAACGAACAGCCTTTGAAGTTTCAGAGTTTTGCCAAGGGAAGATCTAAGCTCTGGTATTTTGCAATTGTCCAATATTTGTCTGAATTCACTCCTTGAAGCACTGGTAGGCCTACGTCCTCGTGGTGGTGGTAGGGCCTCCTGGTGGTGCCGTCAGCTAGACAGTGTCGGTTGGCGGCCCCAGGAATAGGGCCCCTTCTCTGTGGGGCACCTGCCCTCTGGAATCAGCTGCCCCTGGAGCTCGGTGGCCCCGGACCTCCGATCCTTCCACCGTGGCCTAAAAACTTGGCTATTTCAACTGGCCTACCGGACTGATGGTGGGGTAGGGTTTTTTAAATGGGTTAATGTTTTAGTTTTATGATTATGAGATTTCTCTGGGTTTAATTTATTTTTAACATTTGTATTATATGTTATTTTAGTTTTGTAAGCTGCCCTGAGTCCTTAGGAGATAGGGGCATATAAATCTCATAATTAAATTAAATTAAATTAAATGTTAACATCACTGTGAAAAGGGTCTTTCATGCTCCTGAGCATGCATATAGATACACATAAAGGCCTTTTTTTTGAGGGGGGAGGGGAAGGAGGACTGTACTTTGAACAGTGCTAAATGAATGGTTGTAAGTCAAGGACTACTTGTACTCTAGCAAAACCCACCACTGTAAGAGAAAGCGGGTAGGGAGGAGATGATAATAATAATAATACTTTATTGCCATTGTACTTATATACACAGGGTACACATACAATCAAATTCACACAACACCCAGGCATACTGACCTGCACACACAAATGACAATCCCCAAACACCCCCCACCCCAAAATTCCCCGCCCCTAAAACACACAAGCATCCACACAACAGACCAAGTAATACTATCCAACAGCTCATTGATGGTGATCCTTAAGTTCATTGTTAAGTGCAATTATAGCTCTGGGATTAAAAACTGTTCAGAAAATG
>SOZL01001873.1:32771-53896 GCA_009733165.1 Naja naja | reverse complement strand
CCTCTGGAAAGCACCACAAACACCTAATATTATCCTGATCCTTTTGTCACACATTTTCTGAACAGTTTTTAATCCCAGAGCTATAATTGCACTTAACAATGAACTTAAGGATCGCCACCAATGAGCTGTTGGATAGTATTACTTGGTCTGTTGTGTGGATGCTTGTGTGTTTTTAGGGGGTGGGGGAATTTTGGCGGGTGGGGGGTGTTTGGGGATTGTCATTTGTGTGTGCATGTTGGGTCAGGCGTCTGGGTGTTGTGTGAATTTGATTGTATGTGTACCCTGTGTATATAAGTACAATGGCAATAAAGTATTATTATTATTATCATCTCCTCCCCTACCCGCTTTCTCTCTTACAGTGGTGGGTTTTGCTAGAGTACAAGTAGTCCTTGACTTACAACCATTCATTTAGCGACTGTTCAAAGTACAGTCCTCCTCCCCCTTCCCCCCGTCCTCAAAAAAAAGGCCTTATGTGCATCTATATGCATGCTCAGGAGCATGAAAGACCCTTTTCACAGTGATGTTAACATTTAATTCAATTTAATTTAATTATGAGATTTATATGCCGCCCTATCTCCCTAAGGACTCAGGGCAGCTTACAAAACTAAAATAACATATAATACAAATGTTAAAAATAAATTAAACCCAGAGAAATCTCATAATCATAAAAACTAAAACATTAACCCATTTAAAAACCCTACCCCACCATCAGTCCGGGTAGGCCAGTTGAAATAGCCAAGTTTTTAGGCCACGGTGGAAGGATCGGAGGTCCGGGGCCACCTGGAGCTCCAGGGGCAGCTGATTCCAGAGGGCAGGTGCCCCCACAGAGAAGGCCCTATTCCTGGGGGCCGCCAACCGACACTGTCTAGCTGACGGCACCACCAGGAGGCCCTACCACCACCACGAGGACGTAGGCCTACCAGTGCTTCAAGGAGTGAATTCAGACAAATATTGGACAATTGCAAAATACCAGAGCTTAGATCTTCCCTTGGCAAAACTCTGAAACTTCAAAGGCTGTTCGTTTACTTAGCTTTCAAAAAAAAAAAATGAGCGCTTGGAAATCTGCTTTGTCTAAAGAGCAGCCATTTCTGTCTATCACTGGATTGCTCAGCCTAAGAGCAAGGCAAGAAAGCCAAGGAGACGCTGATAACAAGAAGAAAGTCTCACCTTTCACTACGCATTTAGTGAATCCCTGTGAATTATTTTTCTCCCTGGCTTGTCCTGTGCAGGACTGGGAAAAAGATTAATCTCCAATTCCTTGAAGATAAGCATGATAATTTAAGTCACCTGGCTGGTAACACCAGTCACTTTGGCTGGGCAGAAAGGAGTCACAGGCATCTAAAAAGTGCCTGGACAAGCAAGAAATTCTTTTACAGCTGACTTGATGTTTTAAAAAAAAAGAGTATTTCTAGATACACTTCCACCACTTTCTGGCATATTCTAAACTCTTTCCATGCAAAACCGTTTCTTGCTTGCTGTCTTTTTATTCTTTCCAATCTAGTCGAATATTGGAAGGGAAAGGCTCAAAACTTTGCTTGTCAGGAAGTTAAGTCTCTGAAAATAGTTAATGGTGGGATTCAAATAATTTAACAACTGGTTCTCTTCCCTACTGACAGGCTGGGTGGGCGTGGCCATTGTGGGCATGGCCAAGGGTCTGTGACAGGCAGCACTTGGCCTCCTGCACCCCTCTGGGAGCAAAAATGGGCCACGGAAGGGGCATGCAGCCTCTCCCTGCACCCTGTTTTAGGCCTAGTAAGCAGGGGTGGGATTTAATTTTTTTAATAACCGGTTCTGTGGGCGTGGCTAAGTTGGTGGGCGTGGCTTGGTGGTCATGTGACTGGCTGGGTGTGTCCAACTCAATATCACTAACATCGAGGCACGCATCTCCTCGCCTGGCCTCTCATGACTGTGGGGATGCTGCAACAGTCGTAAGTGTGAACAATGGTCATAAGTCACTTTTTTCAGTGCCATTGTAACTTTGAATGGTCACTCCACACAAGCAAAGTACCAGCAAAGGAGGGGAAAAAACTCCAGAGAAGTTCCTGAGACAGGAAGTCTAGTCCTGCCAAGAATGTAATAAGGGTTAACGGAGAGGCAGTTTCTGTAAGCAGCACCAGAATGTTTCTTTCCTGCCTTCCTTACAGGATTAGCCCATTAATTTCTTCTAACAACCGGTTCTCCCAACTGCTTAGAATGTTAACAACCGGTTCTAGAAAATAGGTGCGAACTGGTAGAATCCCACCCCTGCTAGTAAGCCTCCCTGCACTTACTTGGGAGCCAAAACGGGGTGCATGTGGACTCGTGGAAGGGGTGGGGCAGGGAGGGGTGGGGCTAGCCAGAGGTGGTATTTGCCGGTTCTCCGAACCAGTCAAAATTTTTGCTACCGATCCGCTAGAACCGATCCAAACTGGCTGAATACCGTCTCTGATTTTAGCCCAACTTTGGGTTGGAGGGAGAAGCTGGATAACTGGACTAAACTGGAAGGGTCCTTAGTGCTGTCTGAACTGGATTGTTTTCTTGCAGATGTTTCATTACCTAGGCTAGGTAACATCGCCAGTGCTAGAAACTATCACTGATGATACCTAGTTTGGGTAATGAAATGTCTGCCAAGAAACAACTAAGCTCAGAGAGCACCAAAGACCCACAGTTCAACCTGAGCTACAAATATTTTCCTTTATCGGGTGAATCTGGAGTGCGGAGAAAAGACAAATTTCCCCAATACGTCTCTATGGGAGGGGAAGTTGGCCAGAGGCTCGGAAGGTTGCTGACAGCTCCAAATGCCAAATCAAAATGGCAGTTATAATGGGACAATTGAGGCTTCTATTAGACAAAGTTTTGTCTGCCGCACCGTTGTGGCCATCTTGCCTTTTGTGACCACACCCTGCCAACAGTCCTGATAGCAATAACAATAGCACGTAGACTTATATACCACTTCACAGTGGTTTTACAGCCCTCTCTAAGCAGTTTACAGAGTCAGCGTTCCCCTCAACAATCTGAATCATTTTACCCACCTTGGAAGGACGGAAGGCTGAGTCAACCTTGAGCCAGTCAGGTTCGAACTACTGGCAGTTGGCAGAGTTAGCCTGCAATGCTGCGTCTTAACCACTGCGTCACCACGGCTCCTGATGGGAGCGCAAAGGATGGCACACCTCCAGCAACACCCTTAAAATATAAAGCCACCCAGCCCTGAAGAAAGACCAAGCAGCATGTTGTGTGCGCTAGACAACTTTGTTGTGTCACACACATCTCGGTTGGCTCTTGGACGATTGCACCACCAGCTTTGGAACCGAGCTCATTCGAGCATGTTTTTCAGCTTCTTGGAAGTTGTGCACTGCGGGAATTAGAGGAGGGCTGGTCTCAAGCAGCTCCAGATTAGGGCCATGCAAAAAAAAAAGAAAAGAAAAGAAAGGGAAACAATTTGAAAAGAACACATTAATTAATCCTCCTTCCCATGACTGAGTCTTTGGTAGAAGCTGCCTCAATCCCAGCCAAGTTGCTAATGACGAACCATTCTAAGGACTTCGTTCGCTGACTACAGCAGCTTAATCCCCATGGATTTTATTTTTCTGCAAAGATTTGGGAGGAAGACGCCAAAATGCGCTTTATCCTTCATGTCCGCAATAGGCAGGAAGGAGAAATAGGCAGATCAGCAGCTTGTCCTTGGACCTCATGCTTAAGATGGAAAAGGCCTGTTTTTGATGGGCAGGCCTGTTTTTGATGGGGTATACATTTTGGAAGGTAGTTTGTGGTAGATTTCTTCAAGAAAGAAAGCTGCTGTGGGGCTCACTAACTCCCCAAATGCATGACATATTTGCCTGGTGACAAAGCAACCCCCCTATAGGTATTCCTTGTTTAATGTTCCCTCATTCAGCATTTTTTTGAAGATTTTTTTTGCAGCATCGAATGAGGAGGCTTAGGATGAGTCCTCGCAACTGAGCTCATTGCAACATTTCCATGGTCACACGCTTGCAATTTGGGCACTTGGAAAGCAGCTTGCAACGAGGACAATTGTGACATCTTGCAATCACCATTTATGTCCTTCCCTGACCATTTCCCACAATCGACCAAGGTCATTGGGGAAGCCGGCAGGAAGTGGCAAATGGCGATCACGTGTTCACAGGACCCCAAGACCATCAGAGGTGGTATTCAGCAGGTTCTGACCAGTTCTGGAGAACCGGTAGTGGAAATTTTGAGTAGTTCAGAATACCACCTCTGATTGGCCCTGTCCCCATCTATTCTCTGCCTCCCAAGTCCCAGCTGATTGGCTGCGTCTTTTTTTGTTGCCCTGCCCAGGAGAACAGAACTGGAAAGCGGGTTAGTGAAGTGTGGAAGGAATGGGGATTTTGCAGCATCCTTCCCTGCCATGACCACCAAGCCACATCCAACATGCCATGCCATGCCCAACAAGCCGCCCACAGAACGGTAGTAAATTTTTGAATCCCACCACTGGAGACCATGCAGAATTCACCTAAAGACAGGAACGGAGACCGCGGGAATTGCCATTGTAATGTGGTGTGGTCCTATGGCATCCCATCTTATGCCTGCATTGTTTAGCGATGGAGTTCCTGGTTCAAACTGCTGGTGGTTAAGTGAGGACCGGGAGCAGAAGGCATCCTAACTTTCAGGGTTCTGTCTAGGAAACCAAGGGTATTGTACTGATTTGAAAAATGAGCAAATCCAGTTTCTGCTCCAGCTTTTATCCGTGGCATGGACCACAGTAGGAGGCTAGAAATAAATGCCCTGTGAATGGGCAGTCATGGCAGATTTTAGAAGGGAATTAGATGGTCCTACTTTCCAACCCTGTGGATGAGATATAATTGACAAGCAGTCCTTGATATATGACCGTAATGGAGCCTACGCATTATAGCCATACATTGTGAATACCAAAGGTATTTTTTCAGGAGGCAACTAGACTGTCTTGCTTTTTCTTCGAAGACATTTTGCTTCTCCTCTAAGAAGCTTCTTCAGTTCTGACAGGATGGTGGGGAATGGAAGGATGTATACTCCTTGCAGACGGCTGGTCCTTTGCATCATTTTAGGGTCGTTGAATAGTGGTGCGATTCAACCGTATAACAACTGGTTTGGTGAGTGCACGCTTTGCATGCACACATCGTTTTGCATGCATGTGCACCAAATGCACACTCTCATGCTCTACATTTTAAAGAAGCTCATTTACTTACCTTCTGCTGCATCCCCAGTGAGTAAAACAGCTGATGTGCAGCACACTGCTCTGCTGTGCGAATCAGCTGTGCTAAAAACATCAGGAAATAAAGCACAGGAAGAGCAGGGGCAGGTAGGCAGGGCCAAATGCTCACCAGAGCTACCAGTTCTCCTGAACCTTCCAGAGTGATGCATGCAGAAGAACTTTCATGGTCAAAGTGGGAAGGAAGTAGGCTCTGGTGGCACGGCAGTTAAAATGCAGTATTGCAGGCCTCTGCCCATAGCCTGGAATTCGATCCTTAAAGGCAAGGTCACTCAGCCTACCATCCTTCTGAGGTCGGTAAATGAGGACCCAGATCGTTGGAGGCAATATGCTGGTCTTATAAAGGCTTAGAGCCTGTAAAGCACCGTGTGAAGCAGCAAATAAGTCAAAATGCTATTGCTACCTGCCAGATGCAGAATGGCATGCTGCAGCTCTCCCTGCGTGGCCTCCCTTCAGCCCTGCTAAAAGCTGCCCTTGGCTTCTGCCCTCACCTTGGACCCTTCATTGCTCCTTGGTGCCCTCCCAGCGAGGGTTTCCTCTGCCCAAAGGACAGACCTTCCCACGTCTTTAAAACAGCCGGCTGCCTCTGCGTCATCTCCGCTGCATCTGCTTCTTATTAAGCTCCGTGTGTAAGCAGGCCAAAAGCAGTCTGGAAAGCAATTTTGCTCAGGGCAGGGGCTCCATATTTGAAATAGGCTGGGGCTTCATCTTGAATGTGTCCCAGCTAGCTGAGCAGATCAGAGAGGCTATGCGGTTAATAACAGTTGAGTTCATGGAAATATATATATATATATATATATATATTGTTGAAAGAAATATCCTTCTGGGTTCATTTCCAAGTGGGGAAAAAGACACTGGAAACATGGAGGCTGCTTGGAAAGTTTAATGGTGAACAGGACCACATGGTCTGGAGCTCCAGAGAAAGATAATCACATGCTTGAAGGAGATCAAGAAAAAAAAAGGGCTGAGGTGCTGAGTATCTGGGTTTTATAACCTTTGTTGGGATTTGAATTGAAGCTTGTTTCTAATTGGTTGTCAGACTCCCATGAGGGGCAACTCTGTAGGCTGTCCTGAGTTCCAAGCTTGGTTGACCCTTGCTGGATGATCTATGCCCTTAAAAGGGCTTTTGGCAATTGCTATAGCTTTACCTGGAGACCTTTCTTATGTAAAGTATTCTGGCTCAGGCCTTAATGGCCCACCCATTAACAAAGGTGGGGTGAGATTCTGCTTCTGGGGTTCTACTCTTTTTAGAAGAAATATTCTGCCTTTTAAATATCTACCAGAATACTTCATTTTTCTAGGAGAGTTGGGTGCCAACTTCCTACAATCCCTCATTTTTTTTTTTTCAAAACACGTGAGAGTTTTGACAAAAGATTAAAAGGTGATCAGATCAGGGAGACTTGATGGGTGCTTTTAATTTTTTCTGATGCAAAGGAAAGGCATTGGAAAAAAAGGCAACAGAAAAGGATTCCTTCAGTGGCTCCCAAAAGCTTTCAAAGTCTGGGAAAACTCCTGGTTTTTTTTTTTTTCAAAACAGTATCCAATTTTTTCATGCCAATTAATTTTCAGGTGTTTTGATGTACTTTTTGTGAGCTTACAGTCAGGTTATAAGCACAAGCCTCTACATTCTTCACAGCCTTTAAATTACAGGCTGCCCATTTCCAAGGTTATGGTTACTACCTGCCTAGCTCTTAGTTTCCAGGGTTTGTGAGGCCAAATTGAGATTAGCCAGTGTGCAATCCAGGCTATTTAGTATTTTTAAAGTTACACACAATGAGCCCTGGGACTTGTACTCATGAGGCCCCAGTGCAACATATCTTGCTTTACTGGACAACTGGGCAGCATCATTTGTGAGTCACAGTCAGGACTTGGGGTTTGGAGATCTCTTTTCTGCTATCTCTTCAGAAATTGCCTGAGGGAGGGTGCCCCTCCCCATGGAATTAGAAAGGAGTTTTGCTTGGGCCTTAGTGCCTCAGAGCAGCAAAATAAAAACAAAACAAAACAAAAAAACATTTTCTTTTTAAAAAGAAGCAAGGGACAGCTTTGTGTGGAAGCAGGTGAAAAAGATAACCTATCTAATTCTAAATGGGTGTCTCTGTGTATGTGCCTGTGTATGCAGCTAGGTTTACAATACAGATAATACAAACATGCTGGACAATTTCCCTCCCACCAGACAGAAGTATAAGGTGTTCAGAACTTGCTGGGCCAGCTACTCTCAAATACAATCATGGGTACATCAAATTGGTTACAATATAAATGATACAAGAAAGAAAACATTACAATGGGTTTCACATTACAATGAATTTTCAGTTACAATGAATTTCCACCCTCCCCATAGTCTTTCTAACTGTCTTCTGGGGATTGAAAAGAGTCTTTTAGTCTTTTACTGGTCCATCTCAGGATCCTTTCCTTCATGTCTCTGGATGGCATAGGCTTGGCCTGGTGGTATGGGTGGTCAGTCAGGCTTGGGAAGGTCTGCCCCACTCTGGTTTGTTGTAATGACCTTCAGTGGAGGCTGGATCCAAACCCAGTTACTGGTTCCAATGGATAGAATGTCTCTAGGGAGTAGCATCTGCTTCCACATGTGGCAGGGCTGAAAGACAAAGAACAAGGGGTCCCTTCCCCTTTTGCTGGTAATTCTACCAGGAAAGGCATTGTAAAAGGATTAGAGAGGGGTTTGGAGATGGCTTGCAGGTATGGTTTCAGGAGAAAGAAAAATAACACATCAGTATTGCAGTTACTAAACAGATAAATCAGTTTCAACAAAGTGGAGACACAGCAGATGAGAAAGGAAAAAACTGGATTCAAATGCTTCAGGAAAAGGATGAACAGGTAAAATCATTTAAACACATAGTAAATGCAAGGATGAAACTTTTCTTGTAATGAACTTAGAACATTCGTTAATAACCTAGGGTTTTCTTAAAAGCACAGAGAGGAGAAAATTTAACTCTGTTCCTCATCCAGTCTAATTGGCCAGATCAGACTGGGAGAAGACAATCTCTCGTGTTTTTAATTCTTAACAATTTAAAATTAATATCGAAGGATCAGAGACACTTAACAGTTGCAACAGTTACCTCTAGGACACACAAAGTCTTAGACACACACACGTCTTGTGCGCACACATACCCACACACAAAGACACAGAGGAAAACAAAACTCTGAGGTTTACACACACACACTGATCATTCCCACAATAAATCTCTCAGTTAAATTGGGAAGGCATAAATCTTAAGGAACAAACCACGTGGTAGCATAGAAGATAGAAAGAGACACAGAAAGAAAGAATTTAAAAAAAATCCCATGTGATCCTGTTTTTATATTTTGCCCTTTTTAAGTACCTTTATTTAGCACATTGGTCTTCCTGTATCCCTCAGCAAAGCCCATTCCCTATCTATACATTTTGGTTTTTCTTGCTCATGCCAGCTAGGGTCGGCATCTGCCGCTCATCCCAAGCCTCAATAGCTCTCCCAGGGGTTCCATTCCATTCAGGACCCTCGAACTACCGCTTCCCATGTTTCCCGTCCGATGTGGGGTTTCACACTTTGGCTTAGTCGGGTCAGCGACCAGTTTCAGACACAAGAACTTCAAGAGCAAGAAAAAGAAAAAAGGTGTCTGAGGGAGACTTTGGTCGTTGCACCTTATGCAACGAAATGAGACACTAAAAAAACTCTCTCTATTCTACAGAATATTTCACAAAGTATCGCGCTCCCCTTTTTAAAAACCACGAGAGACTCTCTCTCTCTCTCTCTCTTTGCCAAGGTTTTGGACTGGGGTATGCTGCCTGTGCAGACTTCTTTCCTCTCCCAAAAAAACAGCCCGTGAGACTCTCTGCCCCCGCAGATAAGTACTGGTACTCCGTGCCTCTTTCCTTCAGGCCCGTTTAGCGGTTTGGAAGAGCTCAAATCCGGGAAAACTTGCTTTTCTGTAAGCAAGTACTGGTACTCGATTTAGCATCAAATTACACAACTACTTAAACCCCTGGGGTTTGCTTTTGGGATACACTGGACAAAAAAACCAAATTTTTCTTCCCTCCCTTCAATCATAACCAGCTCGGCTTTTCCTCTTATATACAGAAGGTCTCACACTCTGATGACCTCTCCTTGCTTTTCCTGTCCTGATGGTCATGGCTCTGTAGAGCTAGCAACAGACAAGAGGGCTGGCTAGAGGCCAAACAAAGGAATGAGATCCAGCTGCTGTCCAAGGGTGTAGCCGCTCACACACACACACTCTTCCTCCTTCTCTAACAAAGGTCCTGTGCTCTGAAACTGTTAAACATAACTTTTCTTTTCAGACAGGAACTTTTTTTTAATTGAGAATAATAAAACCCTCAAAACGACTCTATAGAGCACTCCACACTAGAACAAGTAGACACAAGGACAGTTTTTCCCCGAGCCATCAATCTGCTAAACAAATAATTTCCTCAACACCGTCCAACCATTTACAAAGTCTGCACTACTATTACTATTAATCTTCTCATCACTCCCCATCACCCATCCCTCCCACTTGTGACTGTATGTTGTAACTTTGTCGCTTGTATCCTTACGATTTACATTCACTGCTTCCTAGTATAATTTGATTGCTTATTGTACCCTATGACTATCATTAAGTGTTGTACGTTATGATTCTTGATTCTTAATGAATGTATCTTTCCTTTTATGTAGACTGAGAGCATATGCACCAAAGACAACTTCCTTGTAAGTCAAATCACGCTTGGCCAATAAAGAGTTATATCTAAGGGAGATTGTGCTAAGACAAATATATCATTTTACATATAATAACTGCCCAGAATTGTGTATGCACAGTACTGGAAACAGGATAATATACCATCTGAGGGGACAGTGATAAGAAAGATTTTGAACTGCGTGGAGATGGACAGGCTGACATTAGAGTTAAAAGATAGAGGTGAAACCAGTATTGTTGGGAAATATTTAATAAAAGTATTTTTTTAAAAAAAATGGCCAAGGATTAGAATGCAAATAAGCCAGAAGATGAGAAAGGAACTTTATACTACCAAAATGAGAATAAAAATGATAATTCAAGATTGTTATGAAAAGCTATGAGCAAGAAAAGTTTCAGAAGAAAAATTAAACAATATTTGGAAAAAGCGGAATTACCTAAAGTACCAGAAAAGGTAAAACTATGTTAAATGAATGAATATCAATGATGGAATTATCAGAAGTGATCAAGAGACAAAAGAATAATAAAACACCAGGACCAGTTGGGCTGCAGGCAGAATTTTACAAATGGTTACAAGATACTTTAGGCCCATCAATGTTAGAAGTCCATAATGAAGTATTGATTGATGCAAAGGTACCAAATTCGTGGATGAAAGCAAATATTACTTTGATTCCAAAAGATTCAGATTTAATGCAGATAAAAACTATAGGCTCATATCTTGACTGAACACTGACTATAAAACATATGCTTCAATAATGGCAGAGAGAGTAAAAATTTCTAAATGAATTTATATATTCAGATCAAAATGGCTTTTTTTTGCCTAAGAAGTAGATTAAAACACCATGACAATAATTTTAACTTTAAAGGCAATTTGCCATAAACAAATGGCAAAGGTGATAGAAAATGGAAGTAGGACAGAGAATTTTAATATAAAAGGCACAAGAAAAGGATGTCCACTATCTCCTGTACTATTCATATTGATATTAGAATTGCTAAATATAGATATTAGACAAGAGATAGAAATTAAAGCTATGGAAATAAAAAGGGAACAATATAAATTATAGGCATTTGTAGAAGATTTGCTCTTTATCTTGGAAGACCCACAATAAAATGGACTCAAACTAATTAGGAAAATAGAAGAGTATGGTGAAGTTGCAGGACTGAAAGGTTAAAAAAAATCAAAATAATTGTTTACAGATATATAGAAAAAGAACTAACAAGGAAAATAGGTATACAGATAGTCAAGAAAGTTATAAATTGGCCAACAAATGAAACAAATTTGGTTAAGTGGAAAAATCTACAACTATCATTGATGGAAAGAGTAGCTACCATAAAATTGAATATCCTGCCAAGATTACTATATTTATTCCAAGCAATACCAATAAAACTAGAAAAAAATTTTTCTTGGGACTCATCAATGGCTAGCAGACAAAAACAGGGAAAAAAGGAAATATATGAAAGGATTTGTGATATAAGTAATACATAAGTTGGTTAAACAAACAGCATGAATATTATTGTTATAAACAGTAATATAATTGATACTAGCTCTCTTGGTAGAACACACAGAGGAAGAAAGATCTCTTTCTCACACACACACAAAGGCATACACACATTTCCCACATTTTTCTGTGCTTTAAATTTAGAATTTGGAGGTACTCACCTTCTTTCCAAGCAGCCTTTGAGCTCAACACTCAAAACCCCTTTAAAACCTTTGTTCCAACTGGCCCAGGTCCAGGAAAACCCACCCACAGACTCAATGGGTCTGTTTGCCGGCAAGGGAATCTTACCTGGGCCTGGTCCATTGGTTAGGTTAGCTTGGAGTCCCATCTGCTTGGGTGCCAATTGTTGAAAGAAATATCCTTCTGGGTTCAGTTCCAAGTGGGGAAAAAGACACTGGAAACATGGAGGCTGCTTGGAAAGTTTAATGGTGAACAGGACCACATGGTCTGGAGCTCCAGAGAAAGATGATCACATGCTTGAAGGAGATCAAGAAAAAAAGGGCTGAGGTGCTGAGAGTATCTGGGTTTTATAACCTTTGTTGGGATTTGAATTGAAGCTTGTTTCTAATTGGTTGTCAGACTCCCATGAGGGGCAACTCTGTAGGCTGTCCTGAGTTCCAAGCTTGGTTGACCCTTGCTGGATGATCTATGCCCTTAAAAGGGCTTTTGGCAATTGCTATAGCTTTACCTGGAGACCTTTCTTATGTAAAGTATTCTGGCTCAGGCCTTAATGGCCCACCCATTAACAAAGGTGGGGGTGAGATTCTGCTTCTGGGGTTCTACTCTTTTTAGAAGAAATATTCTGCCTTTTAAATATCTACCAGAATACTTCATTTTTCTAGGAGAGTTGGGTGCCAACTTCCTACAATATATATATATATATATATATTTCCTTGCTAGAGAAGTTGGCAGGATCTTTTCCTCGCCTGCAGCTTTTCTCCGTGTGTTGCCTGCTTGTCGGCCGCGGTCCGACTTCTCCTCAGAGATCCCCTGAGAAGATCCCTTCCAGCCTGGCTTCCTACAACACACCCGGTTCAGATCAAATTAGAGCCCTGTTTGTCTCAAGCTTGGCAACTTGGAGAGGTGTGTGTGTGTGGGGGGAACTTCAACTCCCAGAATTCCCCAGCCGGCAGTGAATCAGAGGCCTAGCAGATGCGTCCCTGACCACCCGTGAAGTGAATCCGATGGGTTTATCTTAGGACTTAATGTCATGTGTGAAAACCAGTGGGTTGAATAAACATTTTATGGGAACGCAGCCCTGGTGTCTTTCAAAAGTCCAACTGCAACATCCCTTGATCCTCCTTCCCTACTTAAATCTGTAATGGAGGCAGTGCTTTGTGGCCACAGGGTGATCTAAAATCCAGCTTGTTTTTTGGCTGCAGGAATGTTGACACCAATGGCATCATTCGAGGGGTTACAGGGATGAATGAACTGACAGCCCTCATGTTGGCCCTTAATTGCATTGGGGTGGGGGTGGGGCTCAACTGGATTTGGGAATGAATTTTCAAGAATGATGACAGAACAAAATAAGAGTGGTGCAGTGGCCTAGAGGTGGCGCTATAACCATCATGGAAGCTGTGAGTTTGATCCTTGGTAGTGGCAGATATTTCTCTCTTTGGGCACAATGAGTATATATATCTGCTGTGAACTCTGCATTGGCGGCAGGAAGGGCATCTGGCCAGTAAACACTCGGTTGCCCCGACTCCACCCCGATGCAAAGGATTACGGAGTCATTAAAAGACAAAAAAATGACAAAACAAAATAACTGTAGTATAGGTCCGTGATGGCGAACCTATGGCACGCGTGCCACAGGTGGCACGCAGAGCTATTTCTGCCGGCACGCAAGCTTCAGGCAAACTTGCCTCACTGCGCATGTGCGTGCCTCACAATTGATTTTTGGCCGGTTTGAGGCCTTTTTTGGCCTCCCAAAGGCTTGAGGAAGGCTTCTGCAAGCTTTGTAGGCCAAAAACTAGCTCTGTTTTGTCACTTCCGGTATTTTTGGAAAAACAGGAAGTGATGAAACAGGGCTTGTTTTCAGCCTACAAAGCTTGCAGAAGCCTGCAGAAGCCTTCCTCAAGCCTTTGGGAGGCCAAAAAAGGCCTCAAACCGGCCGAAAGTCAGCTGTGAGGTGCAGTGCAGGTAAGGGGGTGGCGGGGTGGGTGGGGAATTGCGTGCACATGCATAGGGGACGTGAGGGGGATGCACATTGCCTTCTGGGTGCTGGCACGTGAGCGCGTGCGTGCAAGTGCGCGCACAATTTTTGGCACAGGAGCCCAAAAAGGTTAGCCACCACTGGTATAGGTAGTGCTTGACTTTCGAGCACAAATGAGCCCCATATTTTTTGTTATTAAAAGACAGGTGTTTAGCGAAGTTTCCTCCATTTTACGACCTTTCTTGCCACTGTTGTTAAGTGAATCACTGCAGTTGTTAAGTTAGTAACATGTCGTAAAGTAAATCTGATTTCCCCATTGTCTTTGGTTGCCAGAAGGTCACAAAAGGGTATCACATGACCCCATGTAATCATCATAAATGTGAGTCAGTTGCCAAGCACCTGAATTTAGATCACATGATCACGGAGATACTGCAATGGTCGTAAGTGTGAAAAATGGTCATAAGTCACTTTTTTCAGTGTCATAACTTTGAAAGGTCACTAAATGAACTGTTCTAAGTTGAGGACTATCTGTACTTTGGGTCTTTTCATTGCCCATTCCATCTATTTTTGTCTTAAAGCTTACCAAGTTCCTCCATGGGAAATATTGCCTTACATTTTCTCTTTTGGGGGGCGCGAAGGCTTGGATAGGGGTCCTTAAAGTGTGCAGTGAATGCTGATAAAACTCAGGAAAAATGTGGGAAAAGAGTTAACAAGATCCGACTCAGTTGAACCAACTATCATAGATGCATAGAATTATGTCCTTGAAAAGGACTCAGTGACCATCAGATCAGCTCTCTCTCATATGCAGGAAAACCCTTTAAAGCAGTGCTTCCCAAATCTGCATAAATTCCCCCAAATTGGGCAAAAATGGCTTTTTTTGGAATAACGACATACAGACATATTACCTGTCTCAACAGGGTTGCTTAAATTGATTCAAAGGTTGGCGTGTGTAACTAAAAATATTTGAAAATTTCTCCACGTTTCTCTGTCCGATGAGTTTCTACCCATTGCTTCTTGTCCTGGTCTCAGGCGCTATGGGGAACAAATTAAACCCCTCTTCCCTCTGGCAGTCTTTCAAGTATTGGAAGATGGCTATCGGAGGTGGTATTCAGCCGGTTCTGACCAGTTCTGGAGAACCGGTAGCGGAAATGTTGAGTAGTTCAGAGAACCAGCAAATACCACCTCTGACTGGCCCTGCCCCCATCCATTCTCTGCCTCTTGAGTCCCGGCTGATCGGCTGGATCTTCTTTTGTTGCCCTGCACAGGAGAAGGGAGCTGGAAAGCAGGTTAGTGGGGTGGGGAGGGAATGGGGATTTTACAATATCCTTCCCCGCCCTGCCGCCAAGCCACCCCACAGAACCAGTAGTAAAAAATTTGAATCCCACCACTGATGGCTATCATGTCTCCCTTAAGCCTTCTCTTCATTAGGCTAAACGTAACTACTTCCCTTAGCTGTTCATTATTTTTTATATTATTTTATTCATATTTTTATGCCGCCCTTCTCCGGAAACTCAGGGCGGCTTACAATGTTTGGAGCACAACCCAATGTGCTTAGCAATTGCCATCATTCCATTGTATATGCCTGCTTATTACTAAGCGGCATTTTTACAAAGTCAGCTTATTGCCCCCAACAATCCTGGGTCTTCAATTTACCTACCCTGAGGGGATGGAAGGCTGAGTCAACCTTGAGCCTGGTGGGATTCGAGCCTGCACTAATTGCAGGCAGCTGGAGTTAAGTGCTAGGCATTTAATAGCCTGCACCACCAAGGCTCTTTTTATAGTTTACCCACCAGAATCATCATAACCAGGCATGGGATTCAACCAGTGTTACTACCGGTTCGGTGACTACGTTTTGCTGATGGAAAACCATGAAAGATAGCAAAGGACAGCAGCTTCCCTAACCCCACCTTTATCTACAGTGGCGGGGGTCACTAAATCACAGACTCCATCTCTTTATCAGGTGAGGGTTGTGGGCCTGCCCACCCCCAAGAGACTGAAGCAGATGGACCGACCTCCTCGGTGAAGTCCCTTACTCAGAAAATTGGCAAAGGGACAGGGTAAACCGTCTCGCTGGTTAATGCCACCGGCTGAACAGCACGAGAAGAACAATGCAGGGATTTATTAGGGCAATGAAGGATCTCGGGCATAGGGGTGGGAGGTGGGGCTGAAGAAGCCGAAGCTTTGGAGAGTCCATAAATTGCTGCATTTTTTCCCACTGACTCCGACCGTCTCCTGTGGCATCAATAAATTCTGATGACAGCTCTTAACATGCTACAGTAGTTCTATCTGTGCAGCACCGTTCATTTATTAAAGGAATCAAAGCGACTCAAGTGACAGCTTCGTGTCACCCCATCCTACTGCATTGATTACAATCTCTCCCCCACCACTCCACTTGCCTCCCCAAGTCCTAGGGGCCAGATTGCAAGCTTTCCCTCAGCAAAGGTGGGAGGACGGAGAGTCAGCGAAGGGCCCATCTGAACTCCTTGGGTTTAATTAGCTGGAGACCTGGGACGGCCACCATAATAAAAACCGGGTTCTCAGATGTTGGGTGGGCTTCTATAAAAGATGGAGAAGCCATTCCAGCACCTTCGTGGCACCCATCCAGGAGTCTCAGAGCAGGCCCCTTACAAGGGGTTATTAGCCAAATATTATGGGATAGGAGATAAGGAGATAAGATCAGAAGGGGAGGGTCTGGGGGCATGGCTTGGTGGGCATTGTCAGCCCCATTTCCTCCCCACCCCACTAACCTGCTTTCCAGCTCCGTTCTCCTGTGCAGGGCAACAAAAGAAGACCCAGCCGATCAGCTGGGAGTCGGGAGGCAGAGAATAGATGGGAGCGGGGCCAGTCAGAGGTGGTATTTGCCAGTCCTCCGAACTACTCAAAATTTCCGCTACCGGTTCTCCAGAACTGGTCAGAACCTGCTGAATACCACCTCTGATGTACACCTTAAGTTAAGCTACAGCAGAGCCACAAACAAACGCTACCTTGTGGTGTTCGCAATGCATGTGACGGAAACCTTGTGTTCCCAAGGGCCGTGTGGGAGGCACAGCCTTGTGTTCCCATGCAGCCTGGATTAATTGCTTTCGGGGGTGCTTTGGGAGTGATATTTTTCTGCGGACCACCAAAATTTTCTTGCGGACCACCAGTGGTCCCTAGCCCACTGGTTGGCAACCACTGTTTTAGAGCACAGCTGATTCGCGTGGCAGAGTGGTTTTGCCATGCCTCAGCTGTTTTATTCACAGGGGTTGCAATAGAAGGTAAGTATTAGAGCTGTAAATGGGCTTTTTAAAATATGGAGCACACATTTGGTGCACGTGCGCGAAGCATGCACTCACCGAATCGGTTGTTACACCTGTTGAATCGTACCCCTGAGGGTGTCAAACTCAATTTCATTGAGGGCCACATCAGGGCTGTGGTTGTCCTCGGGGATAGTGCAGGGGGGAGAGCTGGGATCGTGGCCGAATGGGTGGGCATCACCAACTGGATGGGTGTGGCCAGCTTGATACCGCTCCCCAAACTGCTGGCATGTTTCCTCTTTGCATTGGGTAGACCAGGACGGCCCTGGGCCAGATCCAACTACAGGCCTTGAATTTGACACCCCTGGTTTAAGTGATCATTCAGAGTTACAATGGCAGTGAAAAACGTGACTATGACCGTTTTTCATACTTACGACCATTGCAGCATCCCCTAGCCACGTGATCAAAATTCAGGCTCATGGCAACTGACTCCTGCTTATTGACAGTGGCATAGATATGAAAGGTGCTTGGCTTTTGGCATGTCTATAGGATGGTTGCAATGTCCTGGGAACATGCAATCAATCCCCTTTTGTGACCATCTGACAAGGCAACTAATGGGGAGGCCAGATTCACTTAACAACCATGCTACCAATTTAACAATGGCAGTGATTCGCTTAACAACGGTGGCAAGAAAGGCCGTAAAATGGGGCAAAGCTCACTTAACAATTGTCTTGCTTAGCAACAAAGGTGTTGAGCTTAATCGTGGTCGTACGTTGAGGATAACCTGCATTGTCTATTTTCTGTTTCTTCCATCCATGGTCTTCCCCCCTTGGTCACTGTTTGGGGTGGATTTGCACCAGTGGTGGGATTCAAATTTTTTTTACTACTGGTTCTGTGGGTGTGGCTTGGTGGGCATGGCTTGGTGGGCATGGCAGGGGGAGGATACTGTAAAATCCCTATTCCCTCCCCACCCTACTAACCTGCTTTCCAGATCCGTTCTCCTGTGCAGGACAACCAAAGAAGACCCAGCCGATCAGCTGGGACTTGGGAGGCAGAGAATAGATGGGGGCGGGGCCAGTCAGAGGTGGTATTTGCCAGTTCTCCGAACTACTCAAAATTTCCGCTACCGGTTCTCCAGAACTGGTCAGAACCTGCTGAATACCACCTCTGATCTGCACCTTAAGTTAAGCTACACCAGAGCCACAAACAAACAGGAAGGCAGGTGTGCCCACAGCAGGCTTTTGGCGCACAATGCTTTCTTTCCTACTGAAGCCAAAAATGGCACATTGACAATTGGCCTTTCCTGCTGAACTCCACGCGCATGTTCAGGGTTGCAGAGAGACCCGTGCATTGTAAGCCCATGACGTTGCCTGGGAGTATCAGAGTCGGGATAAAATTTCCAGACATCCCAAACTAGCCTGGATATTATAGAAATTTATTGTCCTGTCTGGACTTTAGGACAATCCATTTCCTGTACGTAGAATGTCTGAGCATAAAATGGGATAGAGTGTCGTAGCACTTTGGCGCGTAGCCCAAACTTTTACTGCTGTTCTTCCTCTCTCTATTGAAGTTGCTGCTGGTGCAGGAGGTGGGGGAAAGGAGTCTCTTTGTTCCCCATATTCCCATTTACGCCCCCCTCCTTTTTAAAACTGGGTACAAAAGGGCTCCTATGACACAGGTAAAGCAAAGCAACGAGGAAATTCCATTGAGTTCATTAAAGCTGACATTAGAGGCAACCTTGATTTCCGAAGGGACTCTGCATCCACAAAAGCTGAGGAAAATATGCCCGAGTGATAACTTTCCTGATTGACAGCTTGGATGCCAGGCAGAAAAGGAAAACAGCCATTTAGCAGAGATAAGCCTGGCCTGACCTGCTAGTTTTCTGTCTTAAGGGAATATTATTCATGAAGGAATATTCAGTTACGCGAACTTCCACGCTGGTCTAAAACAGACATCCAGAACCTCATCTTTCTGGTTTTCTTAGACTCTACTACTGTTAACAATAAAGGAGAATATTTGTAGCTCAGGGTTGAAATGAGGGGTCCTTGGTGCTGTCTGAGCTTGGTTGTTTTCTTGCAGATGTTTTATTACCAGTGGTGGTATGCTACCGGTTCGACCGGTTCAGCCGAACCTGCAGCAAAAATTCCTACGGTTTGCCTGAACAGGTATAGTAAAAAAAAAAAAAACAGCCTCTGACAATCAGCTGAGAGGATGGAAAACAGCTATCAGCTGAGAGGATGGAAAACAGCTATCAGCTGAGAGGATGGAAAACAGCTATCAGCTGAGAGGACGGAAAACAGCTATCAGCTGAGAGGACGGAAAACAGCTATCAGCTGAGAGGATGGAAAACAGCTACCAGCTGAGAGGATGGAAAACAGCTATCAGCTGAGAGGACGGAAAACAGCTATCAGCTGAGAGGACGGAAAACAGCTATCAGCTGAGAGGATGGAAAACAGCTATCAGCTGAGAGGACGGAAAACAGCTAACAGCTGAGAAGACGGAAAACAGCTATCAGCTGAGAGGACGGAAAACAGCTATCAGCTGAGGTGATGGAAAACAGCTATCAGCTGAGAGGACAGAAAACAGCTATCAGTTGAGAGGATGGAAAACAGCTATCAGCTGAGAGGACGGAAAACAGCTATCAGCTGAGGTGATGGAAAACAGCTATCAGCTGAGAGGATGGAAAACAGCTATCAGCTGAGAGGATGGAAAACAGCTATCAGCTGAGGAAGGGCTGAGAAAACAGCTATCAGCTGAGAGGAGAAAGAAAAGAAAAAGCGAGGATAGGCCCCTCAGCCTCCCCTGTGCTTTTCTTTATCCTCTCAGCTGATTGGCCTCAGCTGGTGTGGGGAAAGCTGCGCATGTGAGCGATCACCAAACCGGTAGTGGAACAGGTAGGATCCCATCGCTGTTCATGACCCAAATTAGATAATATCATCAGTCCCACTGGCACAGATGATGTTACCTAGTTCGGATAATGAAAAGTCTGTAAGAAAACAACCAAGTTCAGAGAGCACCAAGGACCCCACACTATGCTGATGTTCAATATGTTAGTGAAAAAGCCATTTTCTTGTCCGAACTCGAGTTTATTGCCCTAGGAGAAATCAAGAGAGTAACCTTGGTTGGCTAGGGCAGTGGTAGCCAGGGGTGGGATTCAAATTTGTTAACAACTGGTTCTGTGGGCGTGGCCTACCTTGTGGGTGTGGCTTGATGGTCACATGACTAGGTGGGCGTGGCTTGTAGGTGAATATTGTAAATATTTATTTTTTTATTAAAAAAGAGCAACTTTTACCCAAAATCAGGCAAAGCAGACAGGCAGATTGAGTTGCTCACAGAATCACAGATTCACTCAGAGATCTAACTTTCTGCAATCTGCTACCTGAGTCTGCACTGAAAAATAGAAGCTTCGGTCCTAAGGAAGGTTCAGCATCTCTGCTTTTAGATTAGCTAGAAAGCAAGAAATTCAACGATTTCCTGCTTTCTAGCTAAACTAAATCTCCCACCACAGCAGAACAGCTGATGGTTGGGGGAAAAAATAGCAATTTAGCAGGTAAGTTTGATGGCGCGCATGCCAGGTAAGAAATGAGTGGGTGGGGAGGGGCGGGGCCAGCCAGTGGTGCAATTTGTCGGTTCTCCGAACTGGGCAGAATCATAACAACCGGTTCTATAGAACTGGTCCGACCAGGTAGAATCCCACCCCTGGTGGTAGTTAACCTTTTTGGGCTCCTGTGCTGAAAATTGCCCTCATGCTCGCGTGCCAACACCTAGAAGGCAATGTCCGCGGTCCCCCACGCCCCTTGTGCATGCACGCGTGATCCTCCCCTGCCACCCCATTACCTGCACCGCACAAGTGTGCACCTCCCAGCTGATTTTCAGCCCATTTGAGGCCTTTTCAGCTTCCCAGAGGCACGAGGGAAGCCTCTGCAGCCTTTGGAGGCTGAAAAATGGGCCCGTTTCATCACTTCTAGTATTTCTGGAAATCCTTCCATTCCCCACCATCCACTCAGAACTGAAGAAGCTTCTTGGATGAGAAGAGAAACTTCTTCATGGCAAAACAAGAAAGCCCAGTTGCCTCTTGCGGGGGAAAAAGCACCTTTGGGACAACCATGACCTAGATCAGAGGCCTCCAAACTTGGCAACTTTAAGACTCGTGGACTTCAACTCCCAGAGTTCCTCAGCCAGCAAAGTGACTTTAAGACTCCTGGACTTCAACTCCCAGAGTTCCTCAGCCAGCAAAGTGACTTTAAGACTCCTGGACTTCATTCCCAGAGTTCTCAGCCAGCAAAGTGACTTTAAGACTCCTGGACTTCAACTCCCAGAGTTCCTCAGCCAGCAAAGCAGCTTTAAGACTCATGGAC
>SOZL01001873.1:0-31771 GCA_009733165.1 Naja naja | reverse complement strand
GGGATTACAGAATAACAGAAGGGACCTTGGAGGTCTTCTCATCCAACCGCTGCTCAGGCAGGAGACCTTATACCAGGGGTCTTCAAACAAGACTTGTGGACTTCAACTCCCAGAATTCATCCTCCAGCCATGTTAGCTCAGGAATTCTGGGAGTTGGGAGTCCACAAGTCATTAAACTTGCCAAGCTTGAAGACCCTTGGTTTAAACCATTCCAGACCAATAGCTGTGCAATCTCTTCTTTAAAAACTCCAGTGATGGAGCATCCATGTCATGCCCCTGGTGGAGACTGACTCCGAGGAAGAGGAGGAACAGCCAACAGGGAGTGGGAGTGTGGCTCCAGAGGTGGTGGTGGAGGCTGGGGAAGGGCAGAGGCTGGCTGAGCAATCAGAAGAGGATCCAGGCCCATCTTCTATCCATCCCAGGGCACGCAGGGAGGAGAGGATCAGGGGAAAGCGTGGTCTACTTGGGAGGAGAGGGCCTTGATCCTCTTCAGGGCTTACAGCTGGGAGCTATGTATATAAGTTTGTAACTGCTATGCAGAATTGCTGGAGTCAAAGTTAGTGTTTCGTTTGAAAGAGGTTTATATTTGTTGGCGTTCTTCCCAAGGACTTTCCCCGGTTATCTGCTTGGAACGTATGATTACTTATCTTGGTTTGATTCGGAACTCTCGCCAATATGGTTTGTTCTTGTTTTCCTTTTGCCTCGTTATTTACTTTTGGGACTTTAAACTGTGACTAATAAAACAGTTAAGTTGAAGGCATTGCCGGATTTTAATTAATGTTTTGGGTTATTTTGAGAGACTACGGGTCATCACATTCCATAACTTCTGGATGGAAGCCATTCCACTGGTTAATTGTTCTCACTGGCAGGAAATCTCCTTATTCTCAGTCATCCAGGACAGGGTTGTCCCAAAGGTGCTTTTTCAGGAGGCAACTGGACTTCCTTTTTTTCCTTAAAAATTTTTCACTTCCCATCCAAGAACCTTCACTAGTGGCCACCATAACTGAAGTCCTCAGACTTGCTGCTGGTTGTCCCCTTCTTCTCTCTCCTTCTATCTTTCCCAGCATTGGCCTTCTCCAGAAAGCCCCCAATAATATATTCAAAATATGATCATTTGAGCCTTGGTTATGTGTGCTTTGTTTGGCAATTCTGGGATGATTTTTCTTGATGGTTTGTTTTAGAATAGAATAGAATAGAATAGAATAGAATAGAATAGAAAATAAAGAATAAAACAGAATAGAAAACAGAATAGAATGGAATAGAATAAAGAATAGAGTAGAATAGAATAGAAAAAAGAATAGAAAATAGAATAGAATAGAAAATAGAATAGAATAAAATAGAGAATAGAATAGAATAGAAAATAGAATAAAATAGAATAGAATAGAAAATCCAGTTGAATAGAAAATAGAATAAAATAGAAAATAGAATAGAAAATAGAATAGAATAAGAGAATAGAATAGAAAAGAAAACAGAATAGAATAGAAAATAGAATAGAATAGAATAGAACAGAACAACAGAATTGGAAGGGGCCTTGGAGGTCTTCTAGTCCAGCCCCCTGCTTAGGCAGGAAACCCTGTAGCACAATAACTAAGCACAGCCCACCCAAGGAATGAAAACATACTATGGAGGGTTAGCACCCACCCCCCTCCTAGGAAAATGAAAAGCTTTAGGATATACTAAAAAGGAGAAATAGAAACTCAGAAGCAGAAACTCACCCCCCACCTTTGTTAATGGGCGGGCCATTAAGGCCTGGGCCAGGGTATTCTACATAACAAAGGCCTCTGCCCATCTCATCACCTGGCCTGGGAAGATTGCATCAGCCAACATTCAGGTGAAGCCATGTGGTCCAGACAAAGCCTACAAAGTTAGCTAAGACCCCCGCCCCCTGGGAGTCTGACAGCCAATGGGATACATTTCTGACACAGGAACAGGAAACACTAAGGTGGGGCCCAACAGAGGGTATAAAACCAAGGGTCTCTCAGCATTCTTGGCCCTTCTTTTCCTTCACACCAACATCTTGAAGCATGTGATCATCCTTTTCACTTTGGAGCTCCAAGCCATGTGATCCTGTCCACCGTTAAACCAGCTTTCCAAGCAGCCTCCATGTTTCCAGTGTCTTTCTTCCCCACTTGGAACTGAACCCAGAAGGATAATGCTTCCAACACATCGATCTGTGCCATTAAAATACTACCATCAAGTCTAAAATGTTTTCTTGGCTGACTGTGTGCCTTCTCCGAAGTTCAAAGTTTCAAAAGCATCAAGGCTCTTTCTATCCTGATTTCTTGTTGCACGCTGAACCTTCCTCCCCCCACATTTGCTTTTCATTATAATGAGATAAAGAGAAGCTTTAAGCAAAGCTGGCTGGGGAATTCTGGGAGTTGAAGTCCTCCAGACTTAAAGTGACCAAGGTTGGAGACCCCTGCTCTGAGGGACCTCAGAATGTGTCTTCAGTAAAAGAAGTTCTTCGGGTGGAGTTCTCCATTTGCTGTGGATGATGGGTTCTTAGAAGAGTTAAAATGGCTGCCCAATCTACGCCATCGCTTTGAAAACATTTCATAAAGGGTGCATGAAAAAAAAAACTCCAAGGATCCTCCTGCCTTTCCCTTGATTGTTTGCTGCTGCTCCTCCGGCTGTTTTTAACACTGGGAGCAGCAAAAGCCTACAGCACCCGGTATTCCCAGGCGGTCTCCCATCCAAGTACTAACCAGGCCTGACCCTGCTTAGCTTCCGAGATCAGACGGGATCGGGCGCATTCAGGGTAGTATGGCCGTAGACGCAGAATTGCCTCTTTGCTGCTGCTTTTAAGCTGCTCCTTGGCTCCAACCTCTACAACAGCCTTGGGCAAGGCTACTACCTGGACCATCATCCCCTGCCAACAGGCACATGGCTGTATTCCTTCTTTGACTGCTGCTGCTGTTTTTCTTCCCGTTCATTGTGACACACCGCCTCTCTGGCCAAGCTGGCACCCCCAAGCCTCCTGCAGCTGAGCTGGGAGAAAAGCAGCCATGCATTACCTGCGCTGGGTTGCAAGTTGCAGCCAAAGTAGAGCCTTGGTTCCCTGAGTGAGGGTCACGGAGCAGGAGGGAAAGTGAGAGGGAGGGGCCAGTAGGCCAGGACAGATGGACTGCAAAAAAAGAAAAAAGAAAAAGCCTACAGCACCTGGTATTCTCAGGCAGTCTCCCATCCAAGTACTTAGCTTCTGAGATCAGACGGGATCAGGCGCATTCAGGGTAGTATGGCCGTAGTAGACATTGCATCATTCCTTTGCTTCTGCTTTTAAACACCCTTTCTAAATCCATTTTAAAATTTCTAGATCTTTTTCTTGGTTGGGGCAGTTGTGGTGGTGCTGGTGACTGTTGTTGTTATTGTTGTTGTTGTTATTGTTATCCAAGTGCTGGCCAATAAACTTTTACTTGCAATTGTCTTCGATTCACTTGATGAAAGAAACCCTGCTCGGCAAGAACCCAAACACTGCTTAGACGGAGTTGTGAGTGGTTGAACTCCCGCCTCTTGCTACCTGGGGAATTCTGGGAGTTGAAGTCTCTACATTTTCAGGCTGCCAAGGTTGAGAAAGGCTGCCTTAGATTTGACCACCTGATCCATTTTCTAAACTGAGCCCATTGCAAAGGGCTATGGTACACACTTGGCAGTGCATGCATGTTGTGTGTGTGTGTGTGTGTGTGTTTGTGTGCATTGCAGGGGTCATCCCACACCTTTTGCATGTGCGTGGAATCTGGATTAATGAGAATAGAATAGTTTAGAATAACAGAATAGAATAGAATATTGGAATGAAGAATAGAATAGAATAGAATAATAGAATACAATAGAATAGAATAGAATAGAATAGAATAGAATAGAATAGAATAGAAAATAGAATTCTTTATTGGCCAAGTGTGATTGGACACACAAGGAATTTGTCTTGGTGCAAATGCTCTCAGTGTACATAAAAGAAAAGATACATTCGTCAAGAGTCAACAATCATCAGGTGCAACACTTAATGATAGTCATAGGGTACAATAAGCAATCAAATCATACTAGGAAACAGTCAATATAAAATGTAAGGATACAAGCGACAAAGTTACAGTCATACAGTCACAAGTGGGAAGGGGTGTGTGATAAGGAGTGATGAGAAGATTAATAGTAATAGTAGTGCAGACTTTGTAAATAGCTGGACAGTGTTGAGGGAGTTATTTGTTTAGCAGAGTGATGACGTTCGGGGAAAACTATCCTTGTGTCTAATTGTTCTGATGTGCAGTGCTCTATAGCATCGTTTTGAGGGAAGGAGTTGCAACAGTTTATGTCCTGGATGTGAGGGGTCTATAGATATTTTCACAGCCCTCTTTTTGACTCGTGCAGTATACAGGTCCTCAATGGAAGGCAGGTTGGTAGTAACTGTTTTTTCTGCAGTCCTAATTATCCTCTGGAGTCTGTGTCTGTCCTGTTGGGTTGCAGAGCCAAACCAGACAGTTATAGAGGTGCAGATGACAGCAGACTCAATAATTCCTCTGTAGAACTGGATCAGCAGCTCCTTGGGCAGTTTGAGCTTCCTGAGTTGGCGCAGAAAGAACATTCTTTGTTGTGTTTTTTTAATGATGTTTTTGATGTTAGGTGTCCATTTTAGGTGTTGTGATATGATAGAACCTAATGAGGCAGTAACTTGGCTTAAAAATTTTAGCCACCATTCAAAGTTACAACGGCACTGAAAAAAAGGACTCGTGATCCTTTTCACACTTACGGCCGTTGCAGCATCTTCGTGGTCACGTGATCAAAATTCAGATGCTTGGAAACTGACTCGTACTTATGACGGTTGTAGTGATGGGATCAATTTTTGCAACCTTCTCACAAACGAAGTCAATGGGGTAACCATTAACAGCTGTGTTGCTAACTTAACAACTGCGGTGATTCACTGAACAACCATGGCAAGGAAGGTTGTAAAATGGGGCAAAAACTCACTTAACAAATTTCTCGCTTAACAACAGGAATTTGGGGCTCAATTGTGGTCGTAGGTTGAGGACTACCTGTACAGATTTTTTTTAAAAAAATTATATCCTATGTTTATTAGTTTACAAATAACACATAGAGTTATATATAACTTATACAGGCAGTCTATGATGTACAACCACAATTGAGCCCAATATTTCTGTTGTTAAGCGAGACAGTTGCTCCATTTTATGACCTTTCTTGCCACAGAAGTGAATCGCAGGCAGTTGTTAAATTAGTAACCCAGTTGTTAAGTGAATCTGGCTTCCCCATCGATATTGCTCAACAGAAGGTCCCAGAAGGGGATCACATCTGTGGTGGGATTCAATTTTTTTTTTACTACCGGTTCTGTGAGCATGGCGTGGTAGGTGTGCCATGGCGGGCGTGGCAGGGGAAGGTTAGTGTAAAATCCCCATTCCCTCCCACCCCACTAACCTGATTTCCAGCTCCGTTCTCCTGTGCAGGCAATGAAAGGAGACCCAGCCAATCAGCTGGGACTCAGGAGGCGGAGAATAGATGGGGGCAGGGCCAGTCAGAGGTGGGATTTGCCGGTTCTCCAAACTACTCCAAACTTCCACTACTGGTTCTCCAGAACTGGTCAGAACCGGCTGAATACCACCTCTGGATCACATGACTCCCGGGACAATGCAGCCGTCATAAATAAGAGTCAGTTGCCAAGCATCTGAATTTTGATCATGTGACCACGGGGATGCTGTAATGGTCGTAAGTGTGAAAAATGCTCATAAGTCACTTTTTTCAGTGCTGCTGTAACTTCAAACAGTCACTAAATGAACTATTGTAAGTTGAGGACTCCCTGTATAAGTTTTATAAATAACTCATAGCGCACTGATGATGTTACCTTAGTTTCAGTAATGAAACGTCTGCAAGAAACCAACCAAGCTCAGAGAGCACCAAGCACCCCTCACAAATAACTGAAGATGGCCAACATATCAACACACTTCCTATTTTCCTCCAAAACAACAACCCTGTGAGGTGGGTTGGGCTGACAGAGAATGACCCAGAGTCATCCAGTCAGCTTTAATGGCTAAGGCAGGACTCATGCTTTCTAGCTCGGCGTCTTTCTTTACTTATTAATTCAATTTATACATGCTGCCAATTTCAGTGACAACATGGCTGGCTGGGGAATTCTGGGAGTTGAAGTCCACATGTCTTCAGGTTGCCAAGGTTGAAAATGCCCTAAGGGAAGAAGGGAATGCCTTTAAATTAAGGTCCGTTTCTGAAAACCAGAAGATGGCAGTCTTGGATTGGGGAACATGACTCCTACCTCTGCCCCAGCTCTTGATTTTCTGAGGCCGTCCAGGAAAAAGGGATATATTCCTGTTGTCAGGAATGGTTGGGAAGAGGGGAGATCTAATTCATAGGGCATGTTCCCACTAATTCATACAAGTATCCCACAGAAACATAGGATGGATGCAGATAATCATTTCCCCATCACTCCCTGCCTAGGAGAAAGTGCTGTAGGGTGTACAGTGTGCCCAACACCCAGAGAAGAGATTGGGCAGCCATTTGGTGTAGGGCAGGGGTCTCTAAATATGGAAACTTCGAGGCTTGTGGACTTCAACTCCCAGAATTCCTCAGCCAGCCAAGCTGAGTTGAAGTCCACAAGTCTTAAAGTTGCCATATTTGGAGACCCTATCTCCAAGGTCCCTTCTAACACTATTATTCTGTGTTCACATTATTGAGTTACCCATTTGCTGGGTTCCCTTAAACTGCTGAATCTTAAATAACTAAAAAACGGTGTTCTCCCTTGACCCCCCCCCAACCAAGCCACAAAAGATGTGGTCACGATTACCCCTCACCATTCTTTAGCATTTATTGGGGCATTTACTGACCTCGTTAAGGGGGGACACACATATTCCTGGAAACTATTCCAGCCAGTACTTTGATGTCTGGAAAACAAAGGAACAACCGTTGAACACATCCCAAAGTAAACTAGAGACCTGGGTGAGTTGAGATACTGCTTAGCCAAGATGGAAAATGCATGCCTGCCATTCCACTGAAATGCTTCATCTATGAAGGTGGCAAGTTCTCCATCTCTGGAGGGTTTTGAGAAGTCTTGGTTGGAGAGAGGTCTCTCATGGACATTTACATAGGTTTTCTGTGCACTGTTGAAGGTTGATCGACCAGCCTTTCAAACTTGTTTAAGATGGGGTGGATTTCAACTCCCCGAATTCCACAGCCAGCATGCTTCAAGATCCGTGGACTTCAATTCCCACATTTCTGGCTGTGGAATTCTGGGAGGTGAAGTCCACCCTTCTTAAACATGCCAGATTTGAAAAACACTGGATTAGATTCTCAATGAAGTTAGAATAGAAGAACGGGGTTGGAAGGGACCTTGTAGGCCATCTAGTCCACCCCCACTTCCAAGCAGATCCTACACCATTTCTGACAGATGGCAGTCCAGTCTCTTCTTGAAAGCTTCCAGTGATGAAGCTCCCACAGCTTCTGAAGGGAACTTCTATTCCATTGGTTGATTGTTCTCCCTGTCAGAAAATTTCTCCTTATTTCCAGGTTGAATCTCTCCTTCATCAGTTTCCATCCATTATTCCTTGTCTGGCCTTCAGGCGTTTTGGAAAATTACTTCCAACTTAACACTTTTAGGATTCTAAGATTCACTGTCATTTAGCAAAAACAGGCTTATGAATTCTGGGGGTTGAGATTCACCCCTCTTGAAATTGTATAGGTTGAGAAAAAATTAACCTAGAGTAAGCCTTCCATTGCAAAAAAACCCTAAATATGCACCTCATTATCCCTGTAAATGTTACCTCAGCCCCAGCCTTCTGTTTCTTCATGGCAGGGGAAGTCATAAGTTGCCCATTGATCTGGAGCAGAGTGAATGTAAGGCAAAGCCTACCTCACAGGGTTGTTGTGCGAATGAAAAGTGATTCCTACACAAACAGTCTTGAAAGGCAGTCCATCCGTCTGGCAAGTAAAATAAATATATTTAAATCTTCTGCAGGTTCAAATCTTTTCTCAAACATTTTTGGAGACTCTAGTTGGTCATTCTGCCAATGTAAACTATCAGGGTCCCTTATCAGGGTCCCTTTGTCCTTATCTTGTGCAGGCCAGCTTGTCCACAAATACTGAATGGGACAATCCAAGGTGAGCCGTCAAGAACAATCCACTCCAACAAACAGCCCAGCCAAGGTGTCTGCAAGGGGGTCAAAAGAGTCAAGATGGCGGCCATACACAATTGAAGCTCACCCTCCCCCCTTTCTTTATATGCCTTGGGCTTTCCCCTGAATGTAAAAATGGGTGGGGCTTCAATCCCACGGTTGTGGCCGCCATCTTGACTTTTTTGACCACATCCTTGCACATAAACCCGAACTCAGCACCGTATTGCTAGCAGACCTAAAATTGCTGAGGAGCACAACAGGCCACGGTTAAAAGAGAGAGAGAAAAAGGTCAGAATAATAACATCTGGTTGAGATGAAATAGCAGAGCAGGTTTGTTGGAAAACTAGAATAGGAAATAGCTACGGTGGGAGGGAGGGGATGATGGGAACTGGAGCCCCACTATGTCTGGATGATCTTAACACAGTTATTGTAAAATAACATCCCGTCGGCCTTTGTCATAGTTATACCCAAGCGTTTTATCTTCTTTTCCATTTTAAAACCTGTTTTATTCATCAATTCTCTTTGATCTTGCGGCTTCATTTTTTTTTTTTTTTTGCTAACATCTTTGTCTTCCGATAATTAATCCTGAAACCTGCTAATGCCCCCAATTCTTTTAATTTAACTCATTAAAAGCTCGATTCCCTTTAAAGGGTCTATGGAAACCAGAACCAAGTCATCCCTAAAAAAAACTCTTAACCTGTCTGACTCTTTTTTTAAAAAAATCTTTACACCCACCGTTCTCTCATCTTGCTTCATATTCTCTGTTCAATATTTCAAGAACTAAAACAAAAAGAGGAAACAGTGGGCAAAACCCTGTTTTGTTTTGTTGGAAGAATTATCCTTCTGGGTTCAGCTCCAAGTGGGGAAAAAGACACTGGAAACATGGAGGCTGTTTGGAAAGATGGTTTAATGGTGGACAGGACCACATGGCTTGGAGCTCCTGAGCGAAAAGGGACAATCACATGCTTCAAGGTGAAAAGAGAAGATCAAGAAGAAAAAGGAGGGCCTGGGTTTTATACCCTCTGTTGAGATTTGAATTTGAGCTTGTATTCTGATTGGTTGTCAGACTCCCCTGGGGCCATGCAGGGGCAACTCTGTAGGCTGTCCTGAGTGCCAGGCTTGGTTGAGCCTTACTGGATGATGATGTAATGAAAAGGTCTTTGGGCAATTGCTATAGTTCTACCTGGAGATCTTTGTTATGTAAAATACTCTGGCCCAAGCCTTAATGGCCCACCCATTAACAAAGGTGGGGGTGAGCTTCTTCTTCTGAGGTGAGTTTCTGCTCCTGAGTTTCTACTCTTTTTAGGGGAAATATTCTGCCTTTTTAATATTTCCTAGGATATTTCATTTTTCGAGGAGAGGGATGGGTGCTAAGTTCCTACAGTTTCTTTTTGGATCGCTCATGATGTGGTTAAATCTCCATTACCATTATTTATTTGTGCCGTCTGCGAAGTATAAACCTTCTTCAGGTCCGCAGGTGAGACACCCTTTCAGAAGCAGTTGGGGTCAATTGTGTTGCTGCTCTGCTCCCAGATTTCTGAAGTTGCTTTCCCAGGAGTTGTATTTGTGGGGGGGAGGGGGGTGGTTTTTCTCTTCATTTTAAATTCTGTGGAGATTTATCACCCCCTATTCACCAGGTTTTTAATGAGAGGATCTGAGCACTGTATTGTCAAAATTCATCTGTGGGTTTTAACATTTTGTGTAAGTTTCGTTCGCTGCGTGCAACATGCTCCAGACTAGGAAAGGAAGTTATGTCTCAATAAAATAAAGTAATATAAATACAGAGATGGAGCAAATGATGAGGCCTTTTTTCTTTCCTTTTTCTGGTGCTGGAAAGAGATGGGGTAGGCAGTGAGAGAGGATTCAACTGACAGCTTTGGAAGACAAATAATTCTGAGAAGTCAATTTCAGAATTGTCAACAAAAAACCCTGGATGAGGATAGGGAAGATCACTGCCTGATCCTTGTAGATCCTAGCCTTCCTGCTAGGCCAGTGCTGGCGAACCTTTTTGGCACCAAGTGCCAAAACGAGAGCGTGCGTGTGTGGGCGAACACCGGAAACCAGAAGAGCAGCTCCCCAGCACGCATGGAAGTGCTGGAAATTGACAGCTCAGCTTCCTGGCATGCACATGCGTGCCGGGGAACTGCTCTTCCGGTTTCTGGCGCTCCCGCGTGCTGGAACCCAGAAGTGCAACAGTCAGTGGCTGGAGTGCTTGGAGAGATGGCTCTGTGTGGCACTTCCGGCACGTGTGCCATAGGATCGCCATCACGGTGCTAGGCTACCCCAGGGTATAGCTTGCTTTAGGGATTATTGAAAAAGCTCTTTCCCCATATGTTAACTCCCTCTAATATAGAATACGAGAGCGAGAACTCCAAAGGTCATCTAGACCAACCCCTTGCTCAATATAGGATCGGCTAGAGCGGCGTTTCACAACCTTGGTAACTTGAAGATGCATGGACTTCAACTCCCAGAATTCTCCAGCCTGCTTCCTAGTTGCTTGCGGGCTGGCTGAATTCTGGGAGTTGAAGTCCATACATCTTCAAGTGTTCAACGTTGAAAAAATGTACAGCAACTCCAACAAAAACAACCTTTGCTGGAAGAATTTTAGTGAAGGAGAATTCGCCATGCCTTGTGGCAGCCCGTTCCACCGGCTGACAGCTTATATTTTCCCGAAGCTCCTTCTGATGTCTATGTTGTATCTCCTTCCTTGTCACTTTAAGTTGCTGGCTTTGGTCCTATCTTCAAGGGCAAAATGGAAGAAATCCATTCCCGATTAGGAGCATTCCTACAACCTGTTTAACCTGGTTTCTGAATTCTTCCATTTAATTACTTTTGCCCTTCACATTCAGCCATATAAGTTGCTCCCGGGTGTCTAACTGAGCAGGATAAGCAGGATGTGTGAATCTAGCAATCTTCAGACATGAATATATAAAGCCTTAGTAAGACCACACCTAGAATATTGCATCCAGTTTTGGTCACCACGCTATAAAAAGACGTTGAGACTGTGCAAAGATTGCAGAGAAGAGCAACCAAGATGATTAGGGGATTGGAGGCTAAAACATACCATGAATGGTTGCAGGAACTGGGCATGGCTTGTCTAGTGAAGAGAAGGACCAGGGGAGACATAATAGCAGTCTTCCAATATTTGAGGGGCTGCACAGAGAGGAGGAAGGGGTCAAGCTATTTCCCAAAGCACCCAAAGGACAGACAAGAATAATGGATGAAAACTAAACAAGGAGAGATTCAACCTAGAAATAAGGAGAAATTTTCTGAGAGTGAGAACAATCAACCAATGGAACAGCTTGCTTTCAAAAGTTGTGGGAACGTCATCACTGAAAGCTTTCAGGAAGAGACTGGACTGCTATCCGCCAGAAATGGTGTAGAGTCTCTTGCTTGGGTGGGAGGGTTGGACTAGATGACCTACAAGGTCCCTTCCAACTCTGTTATTGTTATGTTAAATATGCACAAGCCAAAGTCAAGTGGTTGTGATGCCTAAGCTACTTACAGTTTGGGATAATCTGCACTAATTACAACAATTTTACTTCTTCTTTCACATCCCATTCACATGTTTTTTTAAATACTTCTTATTGTTTTAATTGTTTGTAGTTTTGGGATTGTAAGCTGTCCAGAGCAATTGACTGAGATGGGCAGCGATAGAAATTGTATAAATCAGTCAATCCCAGGAGACCCTCGCAGGAAGGCCATTCCCAATGGAAGTAAGGAATTTCTCTCACACCAGCTTTCCAATCCTATAGGATAATTCTTTCATCATAGCTGCTCCTTGCCCAGAAATCTCTCTCAAACCAGAAACTGCTGTTGAGGAAGTTCATTTTGCATGATTTATCTTTACAATTAGCTTGTTAGCAGCATCTCACTTTCTATAGGAAAGAAACAGGGGTGGGATTCAAATTCTTTAACAACCGGTTCTGTGGGCGTGGCTTAGGTGGTGGGCATGGCTTGGTGGTCATGTGACTGGGTGGACATGGCTTGGCGGTCATGTTATTGGCTGGGTGTGGCCAACTCAATAGCACTCACATCGAGGCACGCATCTCCTCGCCCGGCCTCTCATGACTGTGGGGATGCTGCAACAGTTGTAAGTGTGAAAAATGGTCATAGATCTTCAGTGCCATTGTAACTTTGAATGGTCACTCCACACAAGCAAAGTACCAGCAAAGGAGGGGGGGAAAAACTCCAGAGAAGTTCCTGAGACAGGAAGTCTAGTCCTGCCAAGAATGTAATAAAGGTTAATGGAGAGGCAGTTTCTATAAGCAACACCAGAATGTTTCCTTCCTGCCTTCCTTACAGGATTAGGCCAGTAATTTCTTCTAACAACCGGTTCTCCGAACTGCTTAGAATGTTAACAACCGGTTCTAGAGAATAGGTGCGAACTGGTAGAATCCCAGCCCTGGAAAGAAACGAAGGAAGGAAGATGTACCCTCTTGTGTTTTTAAAGAGGTGCTTGGGGAAAAAAGAGGGTGTCCCAGGATCATTGTGCATTTTTGAAAGACCCAACTGGGACTGTTTGCCTTTTGTATTTGAAGGGACAGTGGAGGGTTTTTCTCCCTTTCTTTGGTTGTGTAAAAAGTCAGCACCCACCCCTCTCCTAAAAAAATTGAACTATCCTAAGAAATATTAAAAGGCAGAATATTTCCCCTAAAAAGAGTAGAAACTCAGCATCAGAAACTCACCTCAGAAGTAGAAGCTCACCCCCACCTTTGTTTATGGGTGGGCCATTAAGGCCTGGGCCAGAGTATTTTACATAACAAAGATCTCCAGGTAAAGCTATAGCAATTGCCCAAAGCCCTTTTCATTACATCATCATCCAGCAAGCCTCAACCAAACCTGGAACTCAGGACAGCCTACAAAGCTGTCCCTGCATGGCGCCATGGGAGTCTGACAACCAATCAGAATACAAGCTCAAATTCAAATCTCAACAGAGGGTATAAAACCCAGGCCCTCCTCTTTCTTCTTGATCTTTTCCTTCACCTTGAAGCATGTGATTGTCCCTTTTCGCTCAGGAGCTCCAAGCCATGTGGTCCTGTCCACCATTAAACCATCTTTCCAAACAGCCTCCATGTTTCCAGTGTCTTTTTCCCCACTTGGAGCTGAACCCAGAAGGATAATTCTTCCAACAGTTGGAATGGAGGGTTTTTCCTTACAGTCCATTTCACTAAAATCAAACTCCTCTTTCCGTGTCTTTCCTGCCACCGAGGGATAATAGAGTAGCAGAGCTGGAAGGGGTCTTGGAGGTCTTCTAGTCCAACCCCCTGCTTAGGCAGAAAACCCTCTCCCATTTCAGACAAATGGTTGCCCAATCCCTTCTTAAAAACCTCCAGTGATGGAGCATTCACAGCTTCTGGAGGCCAGCCGTTCCACTGATCGTTTGTTCTAATTGTCAGGAAATTTCTCCTTAGTTCTAGGTTGCTTCTCTCCTTGATTGGTTTCCATTCATTATTTCTTGTCTTGCTTCCTGGTGCTTTGGAAAATAAGTTGATTCCCCTCTTCTTCTTTGTGGCAGCCCCTCAAACCTTGGAACACTGCTCTCATGTCTCCCCTAGTCCTTCCGGTCCTAGAATGAGCTGTTCTAGGATGTAACTCTGGATGCCAAAAATACAATACCTGTCATAAACCAGCAAGTCATAAAGAGACCATCCTTCCCCACCCATTGCAGTGATTCAGATAAGTTCAGATAATCAGAATGGGAAGGGACCATGTAGGTCATCTAGTCCAACCCCCCAGCCCAAGTGGGAGACCCTACACCATTTCTGACAGATGGAGTCCAATCTCTTCTTGAAAGCCTCAAGTGATGAAGCTCCCACAACTTCCGAGGGCAACTTCTGTTCCATTGGTTGACTCTTCCCACTGTCAGAAAGTTTCTCTTTATTTCCAGGTTTGCATTAAAGCTAAATTCCCAGAAATTATGAGGGACACTCTGATGTCCATCTTTCAGTTATATTAGTTGATGCTGAGCCAGAAACACTAAGAAGATCTGACATTTCCAGCTTCAAAACATAAATCTCCATACCAGCTTGAATGGGCCTGGGCTTTTTTTTTTCATATGTCGACCTCAGATAGTATTTGTACTCTTGATTGAATTGGCAACGATTCACTGCCTACCACCTTAAAATTGTACTGCACAGAATATTAGCCTTTGTTTTCAAACTAGGTCAGGAACTAAAGTTCAAAGACTGTTTTGATACTCACAGTTCCTGACTGAATCTGGATTAGCACACATATTAAATGCAGCACCCTCCTCCTTTAAAATGCGAGGTGCTTGGCAAAATTATGGTTTGCCCGCTGAGATTTAGTCTAAAAGGAAGTGTTAGGGGTTGTAAGAAATCCCCACCCCCCCCAGAGAATGAAATATTTTGGGGAATATTAAAAGAGGCAGAATATTATATTTCCCCAAAGGAGAAATGGAGAAACATGCTCTTAAAGCCAGAAAGCACCCCCAGTTTCCTGCATAGTAAAAGCCGCCAGTAGATGCTTGAAGTCTTTAGAGATGGACATTTTGTGCCCATTAAGAAAGACTGGGGCAATCTATTCACAAGCAAAAACACCTTCAGCTCCAGCTGATGGGATTAAGAAGGGCAGGACAGGACTTTTAGGCCATAATAGGATTAACCCGCCACCATTAGAATAGCAAAAGACACAAGGCACATTACATTGCACAACCCCCTGGAGCATCTCAGAACACTATAAAAATCCATGCACTCATCAAACCAATTTGTCAGCTGTCCCAGAACTACATGCTGTTGTTGGTTCTGCTCATCAATAAGCAGAGTCCTTCTTTCCAATCAGCCTCCATTGTATCTCCTGGCTTGGAACCGCTTGGATTTGTCTTCCAACAGGGTGAAATGAGATGGATGTCCCCCCGCCCCATACAACTGATTTTGGAAACATGACAGTGATGAGATGGGCACAGCTTTAACCACAGTGCAGTAACTGCATCTGTTATTGTTTCTCAGGGCAACAGACTAGGTTAGTCATCAGAACAAAGCAAGAAGCATAGCAGCGAATGGAGTTAGGGAACAAGAGGCATGGTCGTGTGTTGCTGAGCTCTTGATCTGTGTTCTATGCTTGCAGGAGTCTCTCTGGGTTATGGATGATCCAGTTTTGGCTGCCACGATATAAAAAAGATGTTGAGACTCCAGAAAGAAAGCAGAGAAGAGCAACAAAGATGATTAGGGGACTGGATGTTAAAACATACGAAGAATGGTTGCTGGAATTGCGTATGTCCAGCTTAATGAAAAGATGGACTAGAGCAGGAGTCGCCAACCTTTTGGACCTCAGGGACCACCAAACTCATAATTTTAAATACCAGGGACCACTAACCGATTCTGTGGGCATGGCCTAATTTGTGGGTGTGGCTTGGTGGTCATGTGACTGGCTGGGCATGGCTTGTATGTAAATATTATAAATATTTATATAAATATTGAATTTTTTTATAAAAAATAGAACAACTTTTACCCAAAATCAGGCAAAGTAGGCAGGCAGATTGAGTTGCTCACAGAATCATTCAGTGATCTATCTATCTGCCATCGGCTAGCTCAGTCTCTCAAATTTCCTTGCCATGAGTCTGCACTGAATAATAGAACCCTCAGTCCTAAGGGAGGTTCGGCTGTGCTTAAAAGCAGAGCCAAAGATCTAAAGACTAGCTAGAAAGCAAGAAATCCACACCCACAAATTAGGCCATGCCCACAGAACCGGTTAGTGGTCCCTGGGATTTAAAATTATGAGTTTGGGGGTCCCTGAGGTCCAAAAGGTTGGTGACCCCTGGACTAGAAGACCTTCAACGTCCTTTCCAACTCTGTTTTTCTCTTACTTGGAGGCAAGAAACTACCATGCCAGGCTGTTAAGGATTCCTAACTGCTGCTCAGAAAGTTTTAGAATGGTGTTTGTCAACTTCAACCACTTTAAGATGCCCTGGACTTCAGCTCCCAGAATTCTCTAGCCAGCTTGCTAATTGCTTGCTGGTGGAGAATTCTGGGAGTTGAAGTCCAGACATCTTCAATTTGCCAGATCTCTCTAAAGCAAGGTTTCTCAAAATCAACAACTTTAAGCTGTGTGGGTTTCAACTCCCAGAATTCCCCGGCCAGCCTGCTGTGGAATTCTGGGAATTCTACCCATCTTAAAGTTGCTGAGGTTGAGGAACACAGCGGTAGGAGGTGGGTAGGCAAATGTGAAAAATGAAATGTTAAGATGTCATAAGACTAGCACAATAACCCAATTGTTAGAGCTAGCTGGCAAGTAATCCAGAACAGGCTGGCCTGGTCAAATTAGTTCCCTTTGGCAAGGAAACTCTGCTGCAGGAATTTGCTCACCTAACAAGAAAATTGGCATGGTTATTGCTTATTAAACAGGTTCATTGGGAAGGAAGGAGATACAAAACAGTCCTGTGGTCCCATCGCTGGGAGACCTAAGTGGGGAGATTTTGGAATATTTAATTTGCTGGAATTGAGGATCATGCCATCACATTATTCTATTCATGCAACAATAAGGGGCTAGATCTGATTCAAGGAGGACCAGGTATTGTGTTTCCTGCTTGGTTTGTTGTGTGAATCAGTGGTGGGATTCAAACATTTTTACTACTGGTTCTATGAGAGCACGCACAAGGAAATATAGGACAGGAAATGGTGGGAGCGGGCAGACGGGGCCAACCGAGCACCCAGGTTGCTAAAACCGTTGCGAACCGGCAGCATCGCACCACTGTTCTGAATCCCTTAATTTATGGATCAGTGGATCAATACAGGGAATCCTCGAACTCACCTCGTCCTAGGCTTCTAGCTGCCTTTCTCATCACAGTCCCAGCAGTTCCGGTTGAACCTGCTTGTTGTTGACTTACAAACCTTTCTTTCTGACCATTGTTTGTTCTTCGGCTGTTTCCCAGGTAGCTCCTGATAAGATTGGCTGGTTGATTTCCAAAATTGGAGTTGTGTGAAGGAGAAAGGGAGAGAAGGGGGATTCAGGAGAAGGAAGAACACGTCTTAGTGCTGTGTTTTTGCAATCTTGGCAACTTTAAGAGGCGTGGACTTCAACTCCCAGAATTCCCCAGCCAGGGCATGCCAGCTGGGGAATTCTGGGAGTTGAGGTCCACGAATTTTAAAGTTGCCAAAGTTAAGAAACACTGTTTTAGAATGCAAAAAAGATCTAGTCCCATGGGAGAGGGAGAAGCTTGTAGCAAGAGATGCACAAAGAACTGGAGAGACCGCATTGCAACAAGATGGGTGTTGTAGTCCTTGCAAGAGGAAAATAGCCAAACTGGACAAGACCAACTTTATACACTAGCAATTCTGGAGCCTGTGCTCACACAACATGATAACAGATAACAGATAATCAGAGTTGGAAGGGACCTTATAGGTCATCTAGTCCAACCCCCCGCTCAAGCGGGAGACCCTACACTATTTCTGACAAACAGCAGTCCAATCATTTCTTGAAGGTCTCAAGTGATGGCTCTCCCACAACTTCCGAGGGCGAGCTGTTTCATCTGTTTTCCAGTTCATTTCCTGGTTTCATATTGTGTCCATAACTGAATATAAACAGGCTTGCTACACCTGGCACATCAAACCACACACACACATTCCACAACTGAGGTCAACACAGTCCAAGCTGGATAATTTAGGTGCACACAATTCCTGGGACTCGAACGAACCTAGCAAAAGGCTTTATGGAAATACAGACAATGTGGTGAGCAGGAAGGAATGGCCCCAGTTCAATCGTGTCAATCGAAATGAGGGAGATAGTTTTAAAGACCTGTTAGATGCAAGCAGGGAGTAAATTGAAACTGATAGCTGGGAAATTGCCAGCTCTGCCGTTCGTTAAATAATCGGAATATGGGACTTTAACTTTTTGTGGGGGCAGCTTAGGAAGGTGTTTGAATGGTAGAAGAAGAAGACCAGTAAGGCCAGGGCTAAACCTCAATTTGACTTGAATAGTTTGCAATCCACTGAAAATGAGAAACAGTGAATGTGGTTACTCTCCAGTCCTATCTTCAATTGTATTCAAAGGAAGGGATAAGGCATTGGTGACGTCGGGACAAATCTGCTTTTGATGTGATGCATCCCGAAGCCATCCATCTTGCTAAATCTACTCCCCAGAGCCTGGAATAGCAAGAGCATTTAGACTTATATACCGCCTCATAGTGCTTTATAGCCAGGGGTGGGATTCTACCGGTTCGTCCTGGTTCGGGCGAACCGTTAACTCCGAGGATCAGCTGTGAGCGAACCGGTTCACTCTGACAATCAGCTGTTGGGCCCACCTGCTTGCCCCAGCTCTAGTCTGTGCTTTATATCCTGGTTTTAAGCTCGCTGTCATGATTCCTGGCAGTTACACCAATTAAATCATGAGTCTCGAGCCAAACTTCCAAAACTTCAAAAGGATTTATTGAGAGTCAACATGTCCAGCACTGCCTGGTGTAGCTGACTCTGAGACACATCATTCATTGTCACCCTTGACCCTGATTTCCCCCCACCCTCTGGGTGTATCATAATTCATATTCTGCAATGGGACACATCCATAGCCAAGAGTCATCAGTCATGTTCTCCAATTAGAATTTTGTGCGACAGAAACTTATTTACTATCTTTGAAAACATTGATGGAATGCACTTTTGGTTTGCAAGCTGCCACACTGCTCCCCCTCCCTTTCTGTTGCAACTCTAAAAAGACCATAGAAATATTTTTATGAGTTTGACACTCAGCTGATTCGTGTGGCACAGCGGATTGCTGCTTGTCACCTGTTTTACACACAGGGCTTGCTGGAGAAGGTCAGTAGCAAATGCTCTGCACGCGTGCAAAGTGCACACTCACTGAACCGGTTGTTATACCGGTTGAATTGCATCCCTCTTTATAGCACTCTCTAAGCAGTTTGCAGAGTCAGCATATTGCCCTCAACAATCTGGACACCCTCTCCCTCTCCCTCCCTCCCTCCCTCCCTCCCTCCCCTCTCTTATATATATCTGTCTATATCTCTCATCTGTCTGTCTGTCTGTCTGTCTGTCTGTCTATCTATCTATCTATCTATCTATCTATCTATCTATCTATTTATATCTATCTATCTATCTATCTATCTATCTATCTATCTATCTATCTTTATATCATGTCTGTTTGTCTGTCTATCATCTTATCTTTCTCTCTCAAATATTTATACTGCCCATATCCCTTATAAGACGACCCTGGGCAGTTTCTGAATAGGTTGCAAGGGTTTTTTCGGGGACGGGGAAGGGGGGAATTAGATATTTAATAGAAAAGTCAACCCAGGGATAGGTTGAATCCTAGTTCTGAGCCCCATTCTTGGGACCGCCCAGTCCAGTGGTGGGATTCAAAATTTTTTACTACCGGTTCTGTGGGCGTGGTGTGGCTTGGTGGGCGTGGCTTGGTGGGCATGGCAAGGGAAGGTTACTGCAAAATCCCCATTCCCTCCCCACCCCACTAACCTGCTTTCCAGCTCCGTTCTCCTGTGCAGGGCAACCAAAGAAGACCCAGCCAATCAGCTGGGACTCGGGAGGCAGAGAAGAGATGGGGGTGGGGTCAGTCAGAAGTGGTATTTGCTGGTTCTCCAAACTACTCAAAATTTCTGCTACCAGTCTGAATGGAGACCTTGAAGCAGGAAAAGATTATTTAGGTACTCGTGACCCAAAGGACTTGGGAGAAGCGCTTAGTTTCCATTGCCGTTCATTTTTCACTCTCCCATCTTAAAATGGGTCATGTAATTTCCTCAACCAGGATTTTAATTTATCAGGTTGTACAAAACTTCACATTAATTGTTGTTGACCTTCCACCCAAAGCAATATGCAAATTTAGCTAGCGCATTTATTTGAGGCAAAGAATTCGCCATGTAATTTTTCTTGCTTTCTGCGGCATATCATTTTCAGTCATACACAGGGTGACCATATTTTAGGATTAGAATTAGAATTCTTTATTGGCCAAGTGTGATTGGACACACAAGGAATTTGTCTTGGTGCAAATGCTCTCAGTGTACATAAAAGAAAAGAGACATTCATCAAGAGTCAAGAATCATCAGGTACAACACTTAATAATAGTCTTAGGGTACAATAAGCAATCAAATCATACTAGGAAACAGTTTCTTGGGCAAGGTGAAGGACAAACCTGAAAAAAGGGGTGAATCTGAACAAGACTTATCAGGATAAAATAAGAATAAATGCTTAAAGTAAATTAAATTAAATTAAATTAAATTAAAATAAAATAAAAGGCAAGAAAAACTTTATGAGCCTCCTATTGTAATAAAATTATCTAAAAATCAAACCATCTATTTGTTTTAAAAAAGACAATTAAATTTCCATACTTTTCACATGAACGTAAACGTTGGTGCATTAAGTGGTACCAGTTGTATGAGAAAAACCAAGTGACCAGAATAAAGGACAAAGCAGTTTTTGAAAAATGAATAAATATACAAAACGGCTTTCTGAAATGAAGGGCAGCCCTTTATAATAAACCATGTATGGTCATTGCAGTCATACACACATATATATATACTGTGGCTTTTCCCATAAAAAGCTGTTTTATAGGCATTTTCCTGGCAGATAACACCCCTAGCAACATTAAGTCCAATGTTCATGAACAGATTTGAATCTTATCCTTCAAATGGTCTGTGTATTCTCCCTTTTATAAAAACGTGGCAAGAGAGGAACCTGATTATTTGCATAGCTGTGTTCAAACATCATGCTGAATTGGTCACTGGATTAATACATTTCCTGGGTTAATATTTAATCCTCTCTTGTTTCTTTTCTGTCGGGAATAAATACAGATCGTCCTTGACTTGCAATCACGAGTGAGCCCAAAATTTCTGTTGCTAAGTGAGGCCATGGTTCAGTGAGTTTTGTCCCATTGTATGACCTTCCTTGCCACAGCCGTTCAGTGAATCTTTGCAGTTGTTAATTTATTTATTTTATTTATTTATGGGATTTTTATGCCACCTTATCTTCCGAAGGACTCAGGGCGTCTCGCAACAATAAAAAACAAAGAATATAAAATTTAAAAAACTATTAAATAAATAAATCCCAATTACAGAATTAAAACCAACAAACAAATTAATAAAAAAACCCATCAGTCCAGGTCGGCCAGTTGAAAAAGCCATGTTTTCAGGTCGCGATGGAAGGATCGAAGGTCAGGAGCCATCTGAAGCTCCAGGGGCAGCTGATTCCAAAGGGCGGGTGCACCCACAGAGAAGGCTCTCCCCCTGGGGGTCGCCAGTCGGCACTGTCTGGCCAACGGCACCCTGAGGAGGCCCTGTCTGTGGGAGTGCACAGGGTGATGGGAAGTCATTGCTGGCAGTAGGTGCTCCTGCAAATACCCCGGACCTAAGCCATGAAGGGCTTTATAGGTAATTACCAGCACCTTGAATCTCACCCGGAGGGCAACTGGCAACCAATGCAGCTCACGCAGGAGGGGTATAATATGGGAGTATCGGGACACTCCCATCACAACCCGTGCGGCTGCATTTTGCACCAGTTGAAGCCTCCGAGTGGTCCTCAAGGGCAGCCCCATGTAGAGAGCATTGCAGTAGTCTATACGGGAGGTAACGAGCGTAAGGTAAATAAGGAGGTAAGTTAGTAACATTGTTCTTAAGTGTGCTTCCCCTTTGATTTTACTTGTCAGAAGGTCCCAAAAGGGGATAACATGACCCTGGGAGACACTGCAACCGTCGTAAGTATGAGTCGGTTGGCAAACGTCCCAATTTTGATCACGTGACCATGGGGATGCTTTCGTAAGTGTGAAAAACGTCCTAAGTCGCTTTTTTCAGTGCCGTTCTAAATTTGAATGGTTAAAAAAATGAATGGTTGTAAGTCAAGGACTAACCAGAAGTGTATTGTCCAAGATAATGGTGGTACGGTGACCAATTTGCTGGCTCTCCCAGACTTATCTGGGGCAGCAGGTCTGGCAGGATTGCAATGATGTAATCCAGTGTTTCTCACCCTTGGCAACTTTAAGACGGGTGGACTTCAACTCCCAGAATTCCCCAGCCAGAATGTTTGCTGGAGAATTCCGGGCATTGAAGTCTTCCCATCTTCAACTTACTAAGGTTGCTAACTTCCATGATGGTTGGAGAATTCTGGGAGTTGAAGTTTTCCTGCCTTCAACTTGCTAGGGTTGCTAACTCCCATGCTGGTTGGGGAATCCTGGGCATTGAAGTCTTCCCATCTTCAACTTACTAAGTTGCTAACTCCCGTGCTGGTTGCGGGATTCTGCGAGTTGAAGTCCACCCTTAAAGTCACCAAGGCTGAGAAACACTGTTGTAACCCCTAACTGGCTGTGTGCATCTGCAGCCCACTGTATCCCAGTCTTTTCATTCCCTTGCTGAATTCTGCAGCGATGGAAAAGAGAAGGAAGAAGGGAAGCTGTAATGCAAGTGCCTGTTAAACACCTAGCACTTAGCTCCAGCTGCCTGTTAAAAGGCTGTTAAACACCTAGCACTTAGCTCCAGCTGCCTGCAATTAGTGCAGGCTCGAATCCCACCAGGCTCAAGGTTGACTCAGCCTTCCATCCTCTCGGGGTAGGTAAATTGAGGACCCAAGATTGTTGGGGGCAATAAGCTGACTTTGTAAAAATGCCGCTTAGTAATAAGCAGGCATATACAATGGAATGAAGGCTATTGCTGAGCACATTGGGTTGTGCTCCAAAGATTGTAAGCCGCCCTGAGTCTCCGGAGAAGGGCGGCATATAAATGTGAATTTTAAAAAAAAGTGGGGAGGGAAGGTGGCATTGTTACAGTGCCCAGTTTTGACCCACCAAGCTGGGTGCTTACTAAGCCAGCCTTGCCAGCTAAATGGCTGCAAAGATTAAAGTGTTTTGGAAAGTGCTTTATACCAATCTCTCTTCAAAGGGCCAGCCAGCGCTTTATCTTGAGTTACAGGGACAACAAAGGCAGGACCAGGCTGAGAAAGTTTTTTTTCCATCTCTAGGTCTGGCCCTAGGAAGAGTCTCATCTCTTAACAATAGCCAAAGAGGTTGTTGTTGGATGTCTGTGGGGTAGTGTGGGTTTTTGTCATACTGATGAACTGGAATAGAGTTTGGTAACAAGGTCAGTCAATGAATAGGCATAGCAACTAAGTCAGCCAATGAGGACTGTTTGGAAACTGAAACTAGAAGTAGCCTAGGCCTGGCTCTATATTAAGCTCTGCAGCTCTGCAGCTATGTTGAGCTCTGAGTCTGTCTATTGAAAATGAAACTGCTTCTCTCCTCTGCTGTGTGTCTTGCTTGCCTGATGAACTAAAGTGAAACTGATGTCTGTTTCTGAGCTCCTGAAGTTGCTGCTCTGCTCTGCACTTGTAGCATGTTTACTTCTGTTTGAGTTTGCTCCATGTTGGAGAAATCTACGGCTGGTATTGTAAAATGTACTGAACATGTTTATAAAGACATTAAATGAAGCCTCAGCCATCTGTGTTTACTTTTCTGGCGCTGAATTTACTCTGCAAAACTCTGAATAGTTTCCCACTGTGATACAGGTGGCCCTCGGCTTACGACCACAAATGAGCCCAAAATTTCTGTTGCTAAGCAAGAGAGTTGTTAGATGAGTTTTGCTCCATCTTTTTGCCACATTTGTTAGGCAAATCGGTGCAGTCATTAAGTGAATCATGCAGTCATTCAGCAAATCTGGCTCCCAGCCCCTCGTGTTTGCTTGTCGGAAGCCAACTGGGAAGATCCCATCAGGATACCGTAACTGTCATCAATACATTTCTGGTTGCTAAATGCCCAAATTCTGATCATGTGACCTGTGGGGGTGACGTTGTAAGTGTGAGGACTAGCCATGGTAACTTTGAACCATCACTAAATGAATGGCTGTCAGTCAAGGACTACCTGTAATCATTTTGGATGAAAAGACTTTGGAGGTTTGGCCACATCCAGATATTTTATTCAGATCCCAGATAGGAACCAACCATGTGACTAATTTAACAACTGCAGTGATTTGCTTATCAACTGGGGCAAGAAAGGTCATTAAAATGGGGCAAAACTCACTTAACAACCATCTCACTTAGCAATAGAAATGTTGGGCTCAGTTCTGGTTGTAAGTCAAGGACTACCTGTAGTTAGGATTTTAATCAGCTGCCAAGTTGAGGATTGGGAAGGATTGGTTGCTTGACGTCTCACTCCAGATTGGTGGTTGATTCCACCAATCCTGGTTGCAGATTGGGGCAACTCACTTAAAATTGGTGGTTGATTCCACCAATCCTGGTTGCAGGTTGGAACTGGAAAATGATTCAAATGTGGTTAGAAGAGTTAACTAAAAACAAAATTGATTTTGTGCCGGAATTATTCCTCTTAGGAATAAAAAAAAATTATAATAGGAAGATAAAATATCTTATATTGCATATATTAACAGCAGCAAGAATTTCATATGCTAGTACTGGAAGGAAAATTTTATACCACCAGAAGGCTTAATAATCAAAATTTTTTAGAGTGTGTGGAAATGGATAAATTAACTATGGAACTAAAAGGGAAAACTGACACAGAATACAACGCAGTATGGGAAACATGGTTTATTTGGATAGATAATAAATATAAACACAGAAATTGTAAATAATGTATATAATAAATAAGTGGCTATGAAAGTATTAAGCATAGTAAGTTTTGATAGGACACATAAATGTATATATAATGTCACAGCACTGTTTAATAACTATCGGTAATATGTATAAATGTAAAAAATTCAATAAAGCATTTTTTTTTTAAAAAAAAGAGAGAAATAAGCTGTGCCATCTTCTAAAGATGCCTTCTATAGATGGAAGGGTTGCCTTCCATAGGTGGAAGAGTTGCCTTCTATAGGTGGAAGGGAACAGTGATGGTGGAGGGCAAAGAGGCTGTGTAATCAGACCACGAACAAACCTTGGCCAGAATTCTCTTGGTCCCAGCTTCCTTCCAACGGCACATAACTGTCAGGTCCCTCTTATCTCAAGGTTACACAAGCCGGCTGGAGATATGCAGCCCCCTTCGCTCTCCTCAAAGGCTCAGGCACGTGGCTTACAGCCCAAGGAACATGTGAGTGAACTGCAGTGTCCTTGAGTGATGGCTGAGGCCAGCCGGGGGGGATCAGCCATGCCAGCCAAGGGGCTCTGGTGTTCAAAGTACAGGGAAAGTTGGTTTTCTTCCAGCTTTTGGCTAAGCTTAGACTTTGGAAAAAGGAGAGGTGATGAAGTGGGAGTCAACTGGCAGCAGAGGCAGGCGGTTGAAGGGATCCCCACTTAATCCCTCTTCCTGGGGTGGCAGACAAGTGGTGGGATTCAAATTTTTTACTACAGGTTCTGAGGCCGTGGCTTGGTGGGCGTGGTGTGGCTTGGGCGTGGTGTGGCTTGGGCATGGTGTGGCTTGGTGGGCGTGGTGTGGCTTGGTGGGCATGGTGTGGCTTGATCGTGGTGTGGCTTGGTGGGCGTGGCAGGGGAAGGATACTGCAAAATCCCCATTCCCTCCCCACCCCACTAACCTGCTTTTCAGCTCCGTTCTCCTGTGCAGGGCAACCAAAGAAGACCCAGCCGATCAGCTGGGACTCGAGGAGAATAGAGGGGCGGGCCAGTCAGAGGTGATTTGCTGATTCTCCAAACTATTCAAAATGTCCGCTACTGGTTTTCCAGAACTGGTCAGAACCTGCTGAATACCACCTCTGCTTTACAGGTAGTCCTTGTTTAGCAACTGCCTTGTTTAGTGACCATTCCAAGTTACAGTGGGTTGAAAAAAGAAACCCAGCTTTGTGACCAATCCTTGCATTTAACAACAACAACAACAACAACAACAACAACAACAACAACAACAACACAGTTGGAAGGGACCTTAGAGGTATTCTAATCCAGCCACTTGCTCAGGCAGGAAACCCTATACCATGTCAGACAAATGGCAGTCAAATCTCTTCTTAAAAGCTTCTAGAATTGGAGCATTTACAAATTCCAGAGGCAAGTTGTTCCAACTGTCAGGAAATTTCTCCTCAGTTCTAGGTTGCTTCTCTCCTTGATTAGTTTCCCCATTGCTTCTTGTCCTGCCCTCAGGTGCTGTGGAGAATAGATTGGCCCCCTCTTCTTTGTGACAGCCCTTAGATATTGAAAAGCTGCTATCATGACATCCCTGGTCCTTCATTTCATTAAATTAGATATAATCAATTCCTGCAACCATTCTTTATAAGTTTTAGCCTCCAGTTACGACCATCACAGCATCCTATTCTCCAAAGCATCCTGTGGTTATATGATCATCATTTGTGCCTTCCAACAAGTAAGGAAGGCAGACATAAAATCACCATTGTGGTCAGTGGTGGGATTCAAATTTTTTTACTACTGGTTCTGTGGGCGTGGCTTGGTGGGCGTGGCAGGGGAAGGGTACTGTAAAATCTCCAGTCAGAGGTGGTATTGGCCGGTTCTCCAAATTACTCAAAATTTCCGCTACCGGTTCTCCAGAATTGGTCAGAACCTGCTGAATACTACCTCTGATTGTGGTCATGGGATGTCTTACTTAATAACCAGCGTGTTTCTCTTAACAACCACAGGAGAATTGATGTTGTAAGTCCATCACAGTCACATGATTTTTCATTTAGAGACCGAAGCGCTTAGCAACAGATTTGGGAAAGGAGGCAGGGGATTCATCATTTGATTTTCCAAGTCCTTTTGCAGTCTTGGCTGCCCCCATCCTTAAAAAAAAAAAAAAATAAATGGACCCAGAATCCATCTTTTTCCTCTTCCCACCAAATCCCTGAGAATTAGATTTTGCTGCAAGCGCCTGGATTTTTCCCACGGTAAGGAACTGAAATGGTAACTTTACTTATCTAGGTCAATTCGTGAGCAAACACATATATCTTCCTTGCATCTGAATTATGTATTTATTTTCAAACATGTGCCGCCTAGGCCTCTAACTCGTCCTATGTGAATGTCAGGCAAAATCTGAATATGTGACATTAGCCGACATTGGATGTTTGCCAGGGAAGAACTGTCTTCTCAGGGGAAATGCAATTTGCCAAAAATTCTCTGGAAATTAGAATTGGTGATAGTCTTGATATTTTCCGGACAGCTTTCAAAAGAAGCATGAAGTTTAGTACACTTAGAATCTCCTTCCTCGCTAAATAAAAGTGAAGAGAGTTGAGATCAGAGGTGGTATTCAGCCGGTTCTGACCAGTTCTGGAGAAACGGTAGCGGAAATTTTGAGTAGTTTGGAGAACTTGGCAAATACCACCTCTGACTGGCCCCTCCCCCCCACCTATTCTCCGCCTCCTAAGTCCCAGCTGATTGGCTGGGTTTTCTTAGGTTGCCCTACACAGGAGAACGGAGCTGGAAAGCAGGTTAGTGGGGTGGGGAAGGAATGTGGATTTTGCAATATCCTTCCCCTGACATGCCCACCAAGCCACACCAACAGAGCTGGTAGTAAAAAAATTTAAATCCCACCACTGGTTGAGATGGTTTGTAAGGATGAAAAAGATAGATACTTGGCACATATCGACAAGACTAGAAGATCTTCCAGCTCCTGTTCTGTCCTGTCCTATCCTATCCTATCCTATCCTATCCTATCCATCCCATCCCATCCCATCCCATCCCATCCCATCCCATCCCATCCCATCCCATCCCATCCCATTGTGTTGGTGTAACTATATGTCTTCTTTTCCTGCCTCTAATGTCTTCGGTTCACTACAGGTAGTCCTCAACTTACAACCATTTGTTTAGTGACTGTTCGAAGTTACAATAGCTCTGAAAACAGTGACTTATAACTGGTTTTCACACTTACAACCATTGCAGCAACTCCATGGTCATGTGATCAATATTCAGGCACTTGTCAACTGGCTCATATTTAAGACAGTCACAGTGTCCCGGGGTCAGGTGATCACTTTTGCAACCTTCTGATAGGCAAAATGAATGGGGAAGCCATATTTAAGGTCCAAGAGCCTCTTCACTTACAAACTGGAGAACCAGTTTAGTCTGGTGGTTAGGCCACTTAGGCTCTAAGCCAGGAGACTGTGAGTTCTAGTCTCACCTTAGACATAAATGCTGCCTGGGTGACTTTGGGTCAATCACCAGGAGATTGTGAGTTCTAGTTCCTTCTTAGACATGTAAGCTAGTTGGGTAACATTGGGCTAATCACCAGGAGACTGTGAGTTCTAGTCTCACCTTAGGCATGAAAGCCAGCTGAGTGACTTTGGGACAATCGCCAGGAGACTGAGACTTCTAGTTCCTCCTTAGACATGTAAGCTAGTTGGGTAACATAGGGCCAATCACCTGGAGACTGAGAATTCTAGTCTCACCTTTGGCATAAATGCTGCCTGGGTGACTTTGGGCCAATCACCAGGAGACTGTGAGTTCTAGTTCCTCCTTAGACATGTAAGCTAGTTGGGTAACATAGGGCCAATCACCTGGAGACTGAGAGGTCTAGTCTCACCTTTGGCATAAATGCTGCCTGGGTGACTTTGGGCCAATCACCAGGAGACTGTGAGTTCTAGTACCTCCTTAGACATGTAAGCTACTTGGGTAACATAGGGCCAATCGCCAGGAGACTGTGAGTTCTAGTCTCACCTTAGGCGTGAAAACTGGCTGGGTGGGTGACTTTAGGCCATTCATTCTCTCTCAGCTCAGCTCACTTCACAGGATTTTTGTTTTGCGGAAAATAGGAAGAGAAGGCGTATTGTGTGTGTGTGTGTTGTGTTACTTATAAAAACAATAAAGGCAGAATATAAATAACAAGATAAAATCTAAAATAAAAAAAATGTGCGGGCACATAGGCAAGGACTCCTCGGGTCCCATCGCAAGTCAGTGTCGGCTGGCGGTCCCCGTGACGAGCCTATTCTGTAGCGGTCCCCGACTTATGGAACGAACTGCCTCTGACCTCCGCTGGCCCCTGACCTCCGCACCTTCCGCCCGACTTAAAGACCTGGTTGTTCGACCAAATCGGGCTGTGATTACCTCACCAGGGCCATGGGATAATTTTAAGTATTTTAATTTGGTTTTATTGGGCTTTAAAATTGTTTAATTCTTTTTTAAATATTTATTGTACTGTATGTTTTGTGAGACCTAGTCTCGGAGATGGGGCGGCATATAAGTCCAATAAAATAAATAAATAAAATAAATAAATAAAAATATAATGTAAAGTAAAGTAAAATAAAATAAAGTAAAATAAAATAAAGTAAAATAAAGTAAAGTAAAATAGAATAGAATAAAATATCAATCCAGGTGTGAACGCAAAACCTAAGGCTGCTTTTTTCAGTATCTTTTTTTTAAATCATGGACATCACTTCCAAACGCTGCTAAGCTACCTAACAATCATTCTTCATTGTTTGCAACCTCTGAAAACTCCCGCTGGGCCTCCTTTTCACCCAAGCAAACCTGACATTTCCCCATATTTGCTCCAGCCCTCTGGAGCTTTCCTGGGTCATGGGAGCACCCCATTAACCTTGAGGTGCTGGCTTCGTCTCTCTCTGTCTCTCTCTCTCTTTTCTGCTCTCTGAGCCATTAGAAAAGCCTAGCAGCAGGTTGGGGAGACTGGCCCTGTATTTCATGAGCTTCCATTGCCATTCTCATTCAGCCAATAAATTATAGAACACAAACCCATCTTTGAAATCCAGCCAGGCTCTTAAATCTTTACTGTTTTCCTAACAGGAAGATTCTAGCTAATTTAGGGAACATAGGCATGTCAGTCTCAGTGGGAAACATATGTGGATTTCTCTGGGTCTGTAGCAGGGGTGGGATTCTACCTGGTTGGACCAGTTCTATAGAACCGGTTGTTATGATTCTGCCCAGTTTGGAGAACCAGCAAATTGCACCACTGGCTGGCCCCTCCCCTCCCCACCCATTCATTCCTTACCTGGCATGCACGCCATCAAACTTACCTCCTAAATTGCTATTTTTCTTTTTTCTTTTTCCCCCGACCATCAGCTGTTCTGCTGTGGTGGGAGATTTAGTTTAGCTAGAAAGCAGGAAATCGTTGGATTTCTTGCTTTCATCTAAACGCAGAGATGCTGAACCTTCCTTAGGACCGAAGCTTCTATTTTTCAGTGCAGACTCAGGTAGCAGATTGCAGAAAGATAGACCTCTGAGTGAATCTGTGATTCTGTGAGCAACTCAATGTGCCTGCCTGCTTTGCCTGATTTTGGGTAAAAGTTGCTCTTTTTTTAATAAAAAATTAAATATTTACAATATTTACATACAGGCCATGCCCACCTAGTCACATGGCCATCAAGCCACACACAGTCAGCAAACCACACCCACCCAGTCACATGACCACCAAGCCACACCTACAAATTAGGCCATGCCCACAGAACTGGTTGTTAACAAATTTGAATCCCACCCCTGGTCTGTAGCTAGGGGTGGGCTGCTGGAGGTTCCCGGGGGTTCACGAGAGCCCCTAGCTAAGATTCTGTGCAGTTCAGAGAACCCCCAAATCCCACTCCTGCCTGGCCCCGCCCACCCTGCCCCTTGCCTCCTAGGAGTTCCCATGTGGCCCATTTTGGATGCAGGTAAGTGTAGGGCGCACATGGAGGCTCGGGAAGGGCAAAAAATGGGCCTCCCGGAAGTTTGGGAAGGCCGGAAATGGGCCCTTTTTAGGCCTCCAGAGGGCCTCTGGAGCCTGGGGAGGCCATTTTTTAAAAATTACATTTATATGTCAGCCTTCTCCGAGACTCAGGGCGCACAATTTTGGGATACAACCCAGTGTGCTCAGCAATAGCCTTCATTCCATTGTATATGCCTGCTTATTACTAAGCGGCATTTTTACAAGGTCAGCTAATTGCCCCCAACAATCTTGGTGTCCTCAATTTACCTACCCAGAGGATGGAAGGCTGAGTCAACCTTGAGCCTGGGATTCGAGCTACAGCAGTTGTAGGCAGCTGGAACTTAAGTGCAGGCAATTAACAGCCTGAGCCACCAAGGCCCTTTTTTATCCTCCCAGAGGCTCGAAAAAAAAACTCCAGAGCCTGGGGAGCGCAAAAAGCCCCCCCCCCCCATGATGCAGGAGTTTGACTAGACCATGCCCACCATGGCCACACCCACCCAGCAACTGGGTAGAGAACCTCTTGCTAATTTTTTTTTTATAAAGGTTTTATTTTTCCAAAAGAACAAACATAACAAACAAACATACAACACATAAATCCATATCAATTTCAAGTATGTCGGTCGGTCAAAAATCAGAGTGCCTTCCTCTCATTATTCATACTCAATATTACAAAAAGGAAAAACTATAATCATTATTATTAATCCTCTGTCATATTATGATCTCTATATTGTTTCAACAGTTCTATCTATCTTTTTATTCCATATATTACCAAACTTTTTTATCTAACCATTGATAGAACATATTCCATATCTTATAGAACTGCTTTTCTTCTTGGTCCCTAATTTCAAATGTTAATCTACTCATTTCGGCACAGTCCAAAATCTTCTTAATCACTTACTCCTGCATAGGTGTCTTATCATTTCTCCAGTTTTTAGCAAATACAATTCTGGCAGCTGTCAGTACATTAACAATCAAATATTTCAGTTCTTTGTTAAGTGTCTCTGGTACAATTCCCAACAGGAATATCTCAGGTTTCAAGTCTATATGTTGTTGTGTTATTTTTTCCAACCACATGTGGATTTTAGTCCAATATCTTTTAGCATCAGCAAGTCCACCACATGTGGTAGTAGGAGCCAGGTATCTGATGACATTTCCAACACTTATCCGATTTGTCCTTGAACATTCTTGCAATC
>SOZL01001872.1:0-23833 GCA_009733165.1 Naja naja | reverse complement strand
AGAGAGGTGGATAGTCAGGATATAAAACAATATTTAATAAATCAAAATGCACGAATATTATAAGAACATACTTCTAAGACCTCAAAAGATAGGCATGAAAATCTTGGTGGACTGTGAAATGTAGTCTCATACATATTTTTGTTATTTTATGCAGTTCTGAACCATATGCCTGCAGTTTTCCTTCTCTCCCTCCCCTCCCTCCCTGTGTGTATGTGAGTATGTGTGTACATGTGTGAGTTTGTGTGTGTGTTTATGTATGTAAAACCTATGACTTGAAGAAAGAAAAAGTTGCAAATTAACAAGCAGACAGGTAATTTCCAAAACTTTCCTGAACTTACAGAAAATTCATTTATAAGTCTTTCTTCCATATAATTTTGATCGTTGGTAGCCTTCCGATAACTGGAGGCCTTCTAGAGATGGTTCACAGGTGATTTCATTTCAGATCTTGGTGGCGAAGGAAGAGATGCTGCACCTACTGGAAGTATTACAGCCTCAGAAAATCTACCTCTGCCTATGAGCTGCAGTTGCTGAACCTTGTAGTATGGGCACACCAAAGTAGCTCAACATGGTATGGTATATAGTATCATGCTGACCTGATTTTTTTCCCCCACCTGTGCCCATTTAACTGTTGTTGATTCATGATATAATAGCAACAATTAATACACCATTTTTGTTTTAGGAATAAAAGACATTTTTCCCCACAATCCCTGAATAAATTTTGATTGGTTTATAGTCTATTCAATATAAGAAGACTGCCGATATGTCTTCCTATTACAGACAAGTGTTGCATAAAAAAGTATTTTTGCTTTATGAAAAATAAAACCTATAAGCAAAACTTTTAATAGAAAGATTTACTTAACAAATCTCTTTGTCTCGAAAGGGAGAAATACAAGGGGCCATAATTGTTGGTACATCAGGGAATATATTGTGCAGAGGGGCTACTTTGTTATGACAAGATGAAAAGTCATGTTTATAGATATTGCTGCAGGAAGTGTCAATTTCTACAGCTTTTTCATAGATGCTTTAATTTATTTGTATTAGATTCAGTGTGATGAAATTTGCACAATGGGGAAGACCTATGTCCAAGACAGATTAGTTGAGGGAGAAGGTTGGTGATGAAATAGAACATCCTTTCCTGAATTCAGTAGGCTTTTGGGGTTGGACCAGAAACGTAGTCTTTACCATCTACTCTTAGTCACTAACTATCTAAAGTGGGGACAAGACACTGGAGATGGTGGTCATTTGAACCTCCACCCTCAGAAACTGCTTTCTACAGCTGTCGGGACCAGTAGCCAGACCATTCTTAGTCACTGGCACTTTGGAGCTGGCATTGCTAAGCAAGTCTGTTAGGACTGTGCCAAATTCCTTCTCTCCTTTAAGCATCCTGTCTACCATGTTGCACCAAAGACAGAGCAGAGAGACACAAAACATAGCAACCAATTGCCATAAACTGGCTGGATAATATCCATGTCTTCCTCTCACTACCTCTAATTTGGGCTTCTGTACATACTATAAAGACTTTGTAAAGGGGACCCCATTGAGGCCACTGTTAAGTTTGCATCAAGAGACAGACGTGGAGTGCTTCAAGCTCTTAGTTTATTAGTGACTACAGCTCAGAATGGACCCAATTTGGCTGGGGCGGCTGCTACTTATAGCCAGCAGCGCAGTTGCCAGCCAATCAGAGTGCAGAGTTTTCCCGCCTTTTTAAACCAATCATTTCCAACCTTTTACAAGAACAATTCAAACTAAACCAATGACATTCAAACCTACATACATAACACCCATCCCCACTAGGTTCAGTCCATACTCAAACCCCAACATATCTAATGTATTATTTTAAATAGGTGGGGCTCTTACGGTACGTTGAGACCTACGTGGTTCAGATGTTTTAAGGTTCTCACCTTGGAGAGAGGAAATGTGCCTGCTGACATTTCCTTACTTGGACTTGTAGTAATGGTAGAACCTGTTTGGTTACTACAACCTGGTCTCTCCTCCCAATCCATCTCCAGCCCAATGTCAGCACCTAAATCAGGTAGTGATGTGCAATCTTCCATTTGTGAAAATGGTTGCTGGTATTGTGACAGGTTTTGGAATGGTTCCTGTCATGTTAGCTCGTTACACATGGGGTTGATTCTTACTTGCTGATTACTCTCTGATCCTCCCCTTCCCCTAGAAGAGGCGTAGGTATGGGAACCAGAGAGGAGCAAAAGTGATGCTCCTGAGGCAATCTGGATCTTAACTGATCAATGTGCCTGCTCCAGAGGACACCATCCTCCGTTTGTACCCTGTAAGACCTGGGGCCTGTGATTTGGGTTATCTCAGCAGGAATCCATAATGGTTCACCCAGGAGGTTCTTAGCATAAACAGAATCACCCACAGTGAAAGTTCGAATTTTACTAGTGGAATCTAGTGGTGTGTTGGGTGCGTAAGTGGGATGGAGGCGGTCAAGGGAAGACCTGAGTTTCCTACCCATCAACAATTCAGCTGGGGTTAAATTAGTTGAGGGGTTGGGAGTGATATTATTATTATTATTATTATTATTATTATTATTATTATTATTATTTATTTAGACTTGTATGCCGCCCTACTCCCGAAGGACTCAGGGCGGCGAACATACAAAAGATATACAACAATACAAATAAAAACAAGTCCAAATTACCAAAAGTTAAAAGAATAAAATCACTAAAACAACAAAATTAAAACTACCCACCCCAGGTCAATCCAGGCCGGCCTGCTGAAACAGCCAGGTCTTCAAGTCTCGACGAAGGAGCGGAGATCAGGGGCCAAAGCAGATCCGCAGGAAGCTGATTCCACAGGGCGGGCGCTCCCACAGAAAAGGCCCTAGCTCTGGGAGCCGCCAGCCGACAATGCCTGACCGACGGTATTCCCAGAAGGCCCCTCCTATGGGAGCGCACGGGGCGATTGGACTGTGATGCAGGCAGGAGGCGATCCCGCAAGTACCCTGCACCCATGCCATTAAGGGCTTTGTAGGTTGTTACTAACACCTTGAAGGAAACCCGGAAGGCAACCGGTAGCCAATGCAGGTCGCGCAGGAGGGGTGTAACATGGGAGTATCGGGATACCCCCATCACAGCCCGCGCAGCCGCATTCTGCACCAGCTGCAACCTCCGGGTAATCCGCAAGGCATTGCAGTAGTCGATCCTGGACGTGACGAGCGCATGAGTGACCGTTCGAAGAGCATCTCGGTCCAGGTAGGGGCGAAGCTGGCGAACCAGCCGAACCTGGGCGAAAGCCCCCCTGGCCACAGCTCCCACCTGCTCCTCCAAACTGAGCTGTGCATCCAGGAGGACGCCCAGATTCCTCGCCCTATCCACGGGGGGTAACACCTCCCCCCCATGACCAAAGATGGCACATCAACTGAAACCCGAGATGCTGGTAAGAACAGCCACTCAGTCTTGGCGGGTTGAGTCTGAGCCTGTTACACCCCATCCAAGCCTGCACCGCCTCCAGGCACCGGGACATCACCGAGAGAGCATCATTGATCTGGTCTGGGGTGGAGATATACAACTGGGTATCATCTGCATATTGATGATACCTCACCCAAAACCACGGATGATCTCGCCCAGCGGTTTCATGTAGATATTAAACAGGAGAGGTGAGAGAACCGACCCCTGAGGCACTCCACAACTAAGAGGCCTCGGGAGGACCTCTGCTCTCCCGTCAACACCGACTGCGAACGGTCGAAAGGTAAGAGAGAACCACCGTAACACGGTGCCCCCCACACCAACCCCCGGAGCCGCCGCAGAAGGATACCATGGTCGATGGTATCGAAAGCGCTGAGAGATCTAAAAGGACCAGAACAGAGGAAAAACCCCTGTCCGAGCCCTCCAGAGATCATCCACCAATGCGACCAATGCTGTCTCGGTGCTGTGCCGGGCCTGAAACCCGATTGGTACAGGTCAAGGTAATCAGTTTCCTCCAGGAACAGCGGAAGCTGCTGAGCCACCACGCTCTCAACAACCTTCGCTAAAAGCGAAGGTTGGGGGACTGGACGATAGTTATTCAAAACGGTTGGGTCCAGAGCAGGCTTCTTAAGGAGGGTCTCACCACCGCCTCTTTAAGGCGGCAGGAAAAACCCCTTCACTCAGAGAAGCGTTGATAACTGCCTGGAGCCAACCGCGTGTAACCTCCCTGGAGGCATAAACCAACCAGGAAGGACACGGTCCAAAAACACGTGGTGGAAGACAGCCTCCGCATGATCCTGTCCACTTCATCCAGGGAGACAGAGTCAAACTCAACCCAAACCGGATCCACAAGACTCGTCGCCACGCCATCGTCAACATCCTGCCAGTCAGAGTCCAAGCCAGCCCGAATCTGAGCGACCTTATCCGCCAGATGAGACTAAAATCCTCTGCTCTCCCCCGCAGAGGGTCCCCCCCCCTCAATTGCAAGAGGGAGAGCGAGTGACCCTAAACAGGGCCGCAGGGCGATCATCTGCAGACGCGATCAGAGCGGAGAAGTAAGTACATCTCGCAGCTCTGATCGCTTCCAGGTAAGTCCTGATATAGGCTCTTAACTGGAGCGGTCAGACTCAGGCGACTAGTCCTCCACCTACTCTCTAGGCGTCTCCTCTGCCGCTTCATTCCCGAAGCTCCTCGAGAACCAAGGAGCTAAAGAGGTCTCCGGCAAGGGAGAGGCGCAAGGGGACAACCCGGTCGAGCGCTGCCGAGGCCGCCTCTTGCCAGGCGGCCACCAAAGTCTCGGCCGGGCTGTGGACAAGGGAGGTGGGCAAAAACCCCAGGGCCGTCTGGAACCTCTCTGGGTCCATTAGGCGCCTGGGGCGGAACCAACGTATCGGCTCCTCATCCCAGCAGCGAGGAGCAGCATATTGGAAGACCAGCCTCAGGAGATAATGATCTGTCCATGATAGGGGTAGAATAACTGGAGATCCAACCCCCAGATCACTACACCACTGCCCCGAGATAAAACCAGGTCGAGCGCGTTCCCCCTCATGGGTGGGCCCCTGAATCACCTGGGTCAGGTCCATGGCTGTCATGGATGCCAAGAACTCCGAGCCAATCCAGACGCCACCCCAAGGAGGGCAAGTTGAAGTCCCCAGAACAATAAGTCTGGGAAACTCCACCACCACTCCCGAGAGGGCATCCAGCAGCTCGGGAAGGGCCGTTGCAACGCAGCTGGGGGACAGGTACGTCAGCAACAGGCCCAACCGACCACCCGGGCCCAACCTCAGAAGGAGGGATTCGCAACGCCAATCTGCGGGACAGTGGCCTCCCTTGGAAACAGAGTCTCCCTGATAACAATCGCTACTCCTCCACCCCTACCCTGGGCACGTGGCGGTGCAACACCCGAAACCTGGGGGACAAAGATCACATAGAGGGACACCACCCTCAGGCCCCAACCAGGTCTCCGTGATGCACGCCAGATCCGCCACCTCCTCCTCAATGAGTTCACGGAGGGGGAGCCTTATTGGCTACGGATCTGGCATTTACATACACCAGCCTAAGCCCAGGGACCAACCGCCCAAAGACCCAGGGGAGCGGGTGAGAGAGACCTGAGGGTCGGAGCGCACCACCGCTCGCAAACAGCGGGGGCGCGCTCCCAAAAAACGATATGACCCTCTATCTCGTCCACCCCTGCCATAACCAATCGCCTAGGGATTATCAGTCCCACCCTGCCTGATGCGGACCCGTGGCCCCTCACCCCGCCCCCCCGCCGTGAGACCACCATCCGGCCTGGACAAACCAGACTCTGCCAAAAAAGGCAGAGCCCCAACCTCCTCCCTAACCCATTAAAACAACGAATTAAAATTTTAAAAGTCGTCCCTTTCCCGATTTAAAATTTGACCCCTTGGCTGCGTCATGCCACCTCTCGGGATCCCAAGATCCGTCATTAAGGAAAGCTGTCGATAACCCCACAGGCCAGCTCAAGGACAAGGGCGCAGTCCTGAAGGCCCGTAATTCTGCTAGCGAGTAAACCAACATAAATAATAGATCATAAAATTCATAATGGGTAGGTAGAGAGTGTCACGCAAAGTGATAGATGGTGCACTGATGTCAAGAGTGCCTAGGTAGAGAGTAAACGGTCCAGGTATCAGTCCAAAAAGTCCCACATCACAACAGGCCTCTCACACCTGTTCGGACCAGAGTCACAATAGGTGGCACACCGCTCTCTCACCGCGGTGGTCGGGGTAAAATCGGCTGATGGCATGATGGTTCAACCCCTCTATTCTCTCATTAATACTGAACACTGAGAAGTTTTTTCAAGTCTCTCAGTGATATCCCCTGGACCCAATTAGCTGAAGTTTTCCTTGTAAATCAACATGCTCACAATCAGCCCCGCCATAGTCAAGGATGCCTAGGGCTGTCAGGGCATGTCTGATACCCTGTTGTGCTAGATATGATTCAAAAGGTTGGATGTAAATTGAGGGCCATTGTCAGAAACAAGCACATCAGGTAACCGGAGTTACAAAGCTTTTTAAGCTGTTTGTTGACAGCTTCATTGTGGTGGATGCCATAGGGATAACCTCTAGCCATTTGGAATATGCATCAACTATAATAAGGAAAGTGTGCCTCTGGTAGGCCAGCAAAATCAATGTGAATCCTGGACCATGGGCCCTAGGACATTCCCATTCCTGTGGGGGAGAGGTGGGGCAGGCCTGACTACTGACAGTTGGGACAAGATGCAACCCAGTTTTCAACCATTTTGTCAATACCTGGCCACCATACATAACTCCTGGCCAATCCCTTCATTCTGACAATTCCGGTTGACCCTCATGTAACATTTCCAAAACCTCTTTTTGTAGTTTTGCAGGAATAACCCCCCTGTTACCCAAAATACATCCTCTTAATACAGATAATTCAGTTTGCCTGGATTTAAAAGGTTGGGCTGAGTTGAGGTAGATCTTGAAGTGACCAACCTTTCTTAATCCAGCCTATGACAGGAGCCAATAAAGTGTCTTTGGCAGTCTCTCTGGCAATTTCAGCAGCATGTACTGGAAGCTTGGCAACAGTTTCTAGAAAAAGGTGTGAGTCTCAGGAACAGGGTCCTCAATGTGTGAAGAAGTGGGCAGCACTCAAAGCATCTGCATGCCCAATGTCTTTACCAGGTCTGTGGATCAGTTTGTATGAATAAGCAGCAAGAAATTCAGTCCATCTCTGCATTCTTGGTGACAGGATCGATGGTGGTTTGTCCCCTGCCACAATGCCTAAAAGAGGTTTGTGATCTGTGACAACAGTAAATGTTCTCCATATAAATACTCATGGAATTTTTGACAGCTGCTACAATTGCCAAGGCTTCCTTGTCAGGTTGGCTGTAGTTCCTCTCTGCTTTAGTCAAGGTCTGAGACTAAATGCAATAGGAGCTTCCCTCCCGCTGGGAAGCATGTGGCTCACCCCCCCCCACTCCAAAGGGAGGCATCACAAGTCAGAACAGGAAAGTTCTCAGAGAACTGTATCAGCACAGCATCAGACGTGATTAGTCTCTGATATTGTTAAATGCAGCTTGTTCCTTCCTCCCCAGACCAAACAGATTTTTGTCCAGCAACCTAGGGGTTCTGCAATGGTTGCCTTCTGAGGTAGAAACATATGATAGAAGTTAATGAGTCCAAGAATGCTTGCAAATCTGTTTTGCATTTTGGCCTGGGGGCTTCTTTGATTGCCTGAACCTTTGCCTCTGTGGGGTGGATGCCATGTTTATCAATCATGTAACCCAAGAATTCCACTTTATCTGTTCTATTGCATTTTTCTTCTTTGACTTTTAACCCGCTTTTTGAATCTAGTTAAGACTTCCTGAGTCTCGCGTGTAATTGAGTGTCATTTTCAGCAGAAATTAAAATAGGGCACCACCCCTGGCAACCCTTGTAACATTCTTTCCATAGGCTTTGGAAGATGCCTGGTGCCACACATCTAAATTGCAATCTTTTGCATTTGAAGGCACCTCTATGGTCACAATGGTTTGGGCCTCAGCAGTGGCATCATCAACTGTTAATTATTGATATGCCTGTGCCAGGTCCAACTTGGCAAAAACTGTGCCCCTCCAAGAGAGTGTAATAAATGATGCACTACTGGAACTGGATATGTGCTCTGTTGTAGCGCATGGTTCAATGTCCCCTTGTAGTCTCTCGAGATTCTCACAGACCCATCAGCCTTGACTGGTGTGACTATGGGTGTCTCCCACCTGGAGTGATCAGTGGGCTCTAAAACCCCTTGGGCTATTAGTTTATCTAATTGTGCATCAATTTTTCCTTTAAGGCAAATGGGACCCTTCTGGGTTTTAAACAGATTGGTTGTACCTTGGGATCTGGGTTAAATGTGATGGGGTCCCAAGCTTGCCTAATCCATCGCTGAAGACCTCTGGAAACTCAGACTCAAGGCCTCTTCCCACTCAGTGTTGCTCCGTGATTGATGCCAGTCACCTCGATGCCCAAGGGTTGAACCACTCAAGGCCCAGCAGACTTGGGCGGTCCTTGTCCGATGGTCAGTGGTAGGCGTTTGGTATGGCCCTTGAATTTCACGTTGAATTCTCTTGTTCCATCTACTGGAATCTTGTTCCCTTGGTAGTCTTTAAGAGTCAATACTTGCTTCTTGAAGTGCTTCTTCTGGATGTTGGGAAGAAGTCTGTAAATAGTGTCCCATGACACCATAGATAGGTATGAGCCTGAGTCCACTTCCATTTGGCAAGGCCTTCCTTCAATAAGTACCATGACATGCACTTTTTCTTTTAAAGGTGATGAATGACCAATAGTTACTGTTTGATGAGTTTCATTCTTCCCATTTGCTTCTGTGCTGCCCCATTTTCTCACTGAGATTGTTGGGCCTGAATTCTTTGTCTTTGCTTGTAGCAAACTTTCTTCTGTTGGGTGGAGTTCTGAATGATTTGCAGACTCTTGCTAGGTGTCCTCTTTTATCACAACAGAGGCAAATGGTGTCTAAAACTTGCATTCAGTGCAGGGGTGGCTTCCCCACACCCTCTGCAGTAGAAATCTTGCCTCTTTCTTCCCAGGTCTTCTTTTTTCGCTCCATTCTGAGTCTGTAAATTCCTTCCTCCACCTCACTACAGTCTGACTCAGAATCTATTTGCTCACAATGAGTTGTTGTGGACTTTTCCACATCAGGATGGCTTGTGGCCTTGTAGATTTTCTTCATGGCTGCTGCTGAGGACTTGGTAGCTTCTGCTGAAGAGGCCTCTTCTATTGCTTCCTTCAGCGTGATCTTAGGTTTCAGTAATAACTTGCTCTGTAGCACCTTGTCTTTAAGGCCCAGAACAAATTGATGCATGGCCTCTTCTAAATTGTTAAATGCATGCACCCCAATGTCTCTTAAACTTGCCACAAAGTCATTTACGCCGCTTCCCCTTGATCACGACGGTAAAACTCATGTCTCTTAATGAGGCACGATACTTGTGGCGTAATGGGCTCTTAACAACTTTTCTAAGTCAGGCCATCCATTACCTTCCGTCTGCAGCTCCGCCAATGCCTTCGCCATCTTGAAAACTGCTGGACCGCAGTGAGAAAGACGCCCTCTTCCGCTTCGAAATGCGGCAAGATCGTTTCCTTCCAGATACATTTGGAAACGATCTGCATACATCTCCAGTCTTCTGCCGTCGGATCGAATGGGGCTGGCAGCCATCTCTCTCTTCTTCTGTTCCGTGTTGCCTTCTTCTTCAGGGAGATCCCATCCTCGTCGCCAGTGTTAAGTTTGCATGAAGAGACAGACGCGGAGTGCTTCAAGCTCTTTGTTTATTAGTGACTACAGCTCAGAATGAACCCACTTTGGCTGGGCTGCGGCTGCTACTTATAGCCAGCAGCCGCAGTTGCCAGCCAATCAGAGTGCAGGGTTTTCCCGCACTTTTTAAACCAATCATTTCTGACATTTTACAAGAACAGTTCAAACTAAATCAATGACTTTAAACCTGCATACATAACACTATCTATCTATCATCTATCTATCCATCTATCTCTATTTATTTATTTACTTATTTATTTATGTGTTCTTAATAGACTGGTGAAAGCAAGTCAGATGAATTAAACAAACTATGATGTTCGTAGGTACAACTTCTTATCTTACGTGGAATCATATTTCCTATTGCTGTTTTGTACCTTTTACAATGAGAAAATTAATGTGAGATGAAATGGTTAACCTCCTGCACACCAAGTTAGAAATAGCCATTTTGTGGGGGCAGAGGGGAGACTGCATTCATTGCATATTTTAACTAACTCTGTACAGCTCCCATACAAAAAAAGACTCTTAAAAGTATAAAACTCAATTAATTAAAATATTAAATTTTATCTTATCTTTCTAAGACCATGCCATCTCTAATAGAGATGTTCTTTTACAAGAACAGTTCAAACTAAACCAATGACTTCAAACCTACACACATAACAGCCACCCTTCTAAGTGGCATACTACTAGGCAGGCAATGCCATATTGCTATGTAAATGACACACACTGAGAGGCATCTGAAGAACAGAATGCTTCTTGCACAATCCAGAAGGATTGTGGTGTATTAGAACTGAATTATTTCAGGCTAGCCAAAATCACTTCCCCCTCTTCAAACGAAGGTTATTGCCACCAGCCTTATTGTTTGTTTGTTTGTTTACAGTTATTATAACCTGCACCTATTCCCAAAAGAGTCTCTGGGCAGCATACACATTAACCAATACCTCCCCTCAAAAATATAATAATAATAAAAAGGAAATCAGCACAATGTCAAAATTTTAAAAGGAACCACAATAGCAAAGACAAAAACTCTGACTGTTGCTTCTGTTTGAGAGGGAAATGGATCAGGAATTATCTGAGATTCAAAGAAAAACAAGGGTGGAATTTGTGTGATCAGCTTGGTTTTTCCAAACTTTTCCACTTACTAGGGGTGGAACAGCTCTTGAACTTCCTGGCCAGCATAGGCATAATCATTCATGGTTGGCATTTCCAAGAGTTACAGCACATCTGGAGGAAACCAGGTTAAAGAAGACTGCTTCTAGCACTTGAAGTAGATAGTAGGGCCCCTGTAAAAGAGAGAGCCACGCATTTTAAAAACTGTTTTATACCATGGTGCTTGGACATTTTCTTTCCTGCGCTTACTGCTGAATTGTTGGTACAAGAAGATGTTTGCCAACTTTCAGTACGGGAAAATTGGTTTACCAGCTGCTTCCTTCAATAATTCCATGGCACTTCTGGCTTCCCAGGGGATCTCAGCAGCCAGTAATAAAACATCAGCAGACTATGATAAAGAAGGGAAGATTTGCCAGTTCACTCCCCAGTTTTGCCATTTGACTTAAACTTTAACCGAGGAATCATGCAAGGTATTGGGAACATATCAAGAGAATATCAAGTTAGAGTCATGCTGCCTTTTACTGTTTTGAAAATGTCAGTTTTCCAAGGATTAAGAAAGTGAAAGGCCCATTTTACCAGTAGATCCCTATTTGCAGTTCTGATACATTTTTAGCAGGTATGTTAAGTCGATTTGAACAAAATCTGAACTTCTTTAAAAAAAGAAGAAGAAGAAGAAGAAGCAGGAGAAAATAAAAACCCAAGTAATCTGCTGCCAAAATGAAGGTACTCAAATATCTTCTCCCATGGCCACGGCTATAAACAGAGGTCATTCCTGGAGTTCACTTTGGGTTCAGGAAGCTGTGCTGCCATTTTTACTATAATGGTATTTCAGTCCACATTCAACCTGAACAGCTCAATAGAAGCTGAAGGAATGAGAGTGATCCAGGGGGAGACACAGGGCTCCAGAGAGAAGACTGAGCTACAAGGCTGGCCTTCTGCCCGATGGCTGCAGGCTGGAAGAATAAATCACCCGGCTCTGAGTTGCCTTTGGAGATGGATGGAATAAAAGGAAGACATGGCTGGAAAATAATTGGACGTGTTATAAGCATACAAATGTTGGAAGCTTGGGGAAACATCCTCAGTTCTTCCAGCAGTTCTGTCCAAAAGCACGCGTGAAAAGGGACAACTTCAGTCATCTCCCTCTGACTCAAGCTGAGAATGCCCACAACCTGTTGGTGTTTCATTGTTCACTGCCATGAGGAGCAATAATCTAAAATATCAAACCACAATAAAAAGTTCGGCATGCAGTGGTCCTGTTCTATATCCCAGCTAGCCAGCCATGTTTTCTTTCAGGATGCTATGTTCCAATTGCCTTCTCATCCAATATTCCTCCTTAATTAAAAGAATCGCCATTGGGTAGCCACCAAAGACAGAAATTCTATACTGGGCTGTTTTGTGGGTTTGTGGGTGCACCTCTGCACACGTAAAGAAATTTAGGGGAGACCCTAAGCGTACTGGTGTCTCCCTCTGCCTATAGATGGACCACTGGGCTATGTAAATAATACTGCTCATTAGTAATAATCAACAGTTTGGGACTTCCGGGTTGAGCCTTCTCGAGAACAGGCGGCGGTTTGTGATCGTCCACGACCGCAGCCTGGCTCTTTGCGGAGAGCCCCGATCCTGCAAGGTTCGGGCTGAAGCTGCCTCAGAGGGGCGGCGGAGAAAGGGAAATCTGCCAGCCAGAGTGAGGGGAGCCGCATCTCCCCCTTTGGGTCTGGTCTTTCCTCCAAGACGCCAAGAAGTGGTGGTCAAAAATGGCCACCTCAAGAGAAGGTCTCAACGGGATTAAGATTGGTGCAGGAGGAAAGAGAGAAGTCGACAGCAGAGGAACCGGAGTATCGGATGGTAAGATCAAGGCACCCCGGATTAAGATAAAGATGAGTTTTAAAAAGAGAAACAGAAGCGGCGAAGTTCCAAGTGAAGAAAAATAAGTAAAATATTTTTGACAGCTATAAGGGGCTTCAACCGGAAAGGAAGAAGTCAGCGTAAGAACTTAAGTTTGGGGCTTGGAAAACTTTGAATATTAAAATAAAAGGAAAGGGTTAAGACTCTGTGCAGAAAGTGCCACTTTGTGGAGAAAAATTGGAAGCTAAAGAAGTAAGAAACTATCTTGTTCCTTTGTGGATTGAGTTGTTACATTTTAAAGAGACACAAGACTTATAGAAAGTGAAAGCCTGAATACACAAAGACGGATTGCCGGACTAATTGGTGATACTGATATAGACTCTGGACCTGGGTTAGGATCATAGAAAATTTAAAGAAGAAGAAGAAATAAGGAAAATTAAAATTTTGGTGGTCATCCAAAGAATTAAAAATGGAGTTTAAAAGTATGAAAGAACTGTTACAGGAAGTGACTGAACTAACTTGGCATGTTGCAGAAAATATGGGCATTCAAATGCTGAATAAAGAAGGAGCCTTGGAAAGGGTGGAGCCAGCACAAGAGAAAGCCATCTTAAAAAGACAATTAATACAAAGATTAATGCAAATAAAAGGGAAAGGAAGGGTGGCTAAAAAACGGAACCTAAGAAAGTATCTAAAAAGGGGAACATTTACTTAAATTAAGCATGTTAGAAAGGTTCAGAAGGAAAGGAACAGAAAGGTAAAGAGAGAGAGAGGGATTCAAACTGGATAGAGAAGGGGAGAGCAGGATAATAGGGAGGAGAAGGAGCCAGCACAAGCGAAAGCCATTTTAAGAAGACAATTAACACAAAGATACAAATAAAAGGAAAGGAGGATGGTCAAAAAATGAAACTTAAGAAGATAATTAAAAAGGGGAACATTTATGAAACTAGGCATGATAGAAAGGTCCAGAAGGATAGAGAGCAGAAAGGTAAAGAGAGAGAGAGGGATTTAAACTGGATAGAGAGGGGGATAGGGATAAAAGAGAGGAGAAGGAACAAGAAACAAGAACAAAAGATAGAGAGACACGGGAATTACATAATAAAGAAAGGAACTTGTTTGCATAGAGACAATGGTTAACGTATTTAAAAGGGGGTTCTGCATGAAGAAATGGTAATAAGAATATATTGTAATTATAAAAGTGTAAAACAATAGGGGTTACTGACAATTTTACTGGTAAAAGGTCACATTTTTCATTTCTTATTCACAAAAGAAAGCTAAATGATGATTAGATGAATTGAATTAATTGAAATGATCTTAGAAAATGCCTAAAAATGAGATTTGTCAATAACCAAGATTAGCTATTTTATTATTATTTTGGAACTATAAATCAATCTTAGGGGGATATGTGTTGCAGAACCCGACCGATTAGAGATATATTGTAAGGGAGCTTTTCTCCTTTTTCTTTTTCTTTTTCTATCTTTCGTTTTAAAGAGAATGATTATGATTATGCTACTATATTAACCACTGAGGTGTCACTTTCAAAGTAGTAAAAGGGGGCAAGTCTAGGTTTTTTTTTTCATTCTTTTAGTGTTAACATTGGTACGGATTTAGAATTATGGAGAGAATATGTGATGAAAGGGCAAATCTGACGGATAAAAGAATTCTGTAAATGATGAAAGAGTATTAACAATGTGAAGACAATTAAAGGATAGATATGGATGAACTTTATTTTTAATATGATGGGCAAATATATTGTTATTTGTAAGATTTATACATGAAGTTTTAAAATATATATGTATATTTGCAATTAACTTGAAATGAACTGGGGGCTATACAGATTGAGATTAAGATTTGAGATTAGGATTAATTTCTTTCACCCTTTGTCCGCTAAAATGGAATAGAAGTGAAGTCAAATGTTTAAAATGAATATAGATCTACTGTCATATTTGCATGTAAAAGTGATGACCCGGGAACATGCTGTCTACTGAAAAGAGTTGTTTTAAAAAATTGTTAAAAATTGAATAAAATTTGTTTTTTTTTAAAAAAAAGTAATAATCAACAGTTTGATTCAAGATGTTGGTAATCACCTTTAAAGCCCTTCATGGCGTGGGTCCAAGCTACTTGAGGGACCATGTCATCCCACTGGGATTGGCCCGCCCCGACTGTGCCAGTAGAGGAGGAATGCTGTGTGCTCCATCGGTCAGGGTATTCTGGATGGCAGGGTCCAGGAGAAGAGCCTTCTCTGCTGTTGTACCTACCCTCTGGAACATCTTGCCTTCCAATGTGAAGTTGGCCCCAACCCTGCTCACTTCCACAAGAGCATAAAGAGCTGATTCATCCAGTTGGCTCGGGGCCCCAATGTGGGCCCATTATAATGGAGGTAATTGATCAATTAACAACAGATCCCATCTCCTTCCCCACCCCACCCCACCCTCACCATCTATAATTAGATCATAGCGTTCATCTTGTTTTAACTTATGTTTTTAGTATATTTATGTATATCAGTGGCATAAAAATTTAAAGTTCTGCATGGAGATTAATAGAGGATCAGAAATTCTGGTCCTTGTTTCCTGCCTATGCCATTTATCTCCCATTTAGGCCGAAAGCAGTTTTCTTTCCATTTCTAGCACTAAACCCACTGTCATGCCATGTTTCCTATATTTCAGAAAGTGCATTAATGAAGTCTGGAACCTTCTCTAAGTGTATTGAGCCTCGGTGGTACAGTGGTTAAGAGTTCAGTACTGTAAGCTACTCCTACTGCAATTTGGCAGATCGAATCCCACCAGGCTCAAGGTTGACTCAGCCTTCCATCCTTCTGAGGTGGGTAAAATGACAACCCAGATTGTTGGGGGCAATAGGCTGACTCTGTAAACCGCTTTGAGAGGGCTGTAAAGCACTATAAAGCGGTTTATAAGTCTAAGTGCTATTGCTATCGTAGAATTCAGAAATCCCAATATAACAGACTCTCTATCAGAACCTAAGCCTGAAATACCTGCATAAGGAATATGGATACAACTGCTGAGTTACACTACTTCCTTCATGTAATCAGATGGCTGAGCAATAGGAAAATGAAATGTGGGTTAATTCGTTACTTAGGTCTCACCTAATCAATAAAGCTAATGGTGCAGACTGAATATATACAAGGTGATAAAGCAGGCAATGTGGATGTATTAGAGCTGATGAGATGTGCCAGGAGGGGAATAAGACCAATGCTTTCATTCCTGGGTCCCATTCATATTACGATAATCCATGTTGAGATATTCCTAAAGGTAGGTTGTCTTCACTTATCATGTTTACGCCTCCTGATGCATCTCAATGGCTTGGTAACCTTTGTCTCTTCTATCTACTACAATCGGTTTAGCTAATCATCTTCTTCCATGTTCTAGAATGGCTAATACTACAAGCCACTGAAAGCATTTGAAATGCTTTGGATAATTTTTATATTAGAACACTATATTAATAGGAGTGTTGAAAGAGGCACTTGGCATTATAGTGCACTCTGAAAAGATTTGTGTACACTTTTTGTTTTCAAATCTTAGCGCCTAAGTTTGATTAAAATGATTCAGAGAGAGCCAGTCATGCTTCAATCCTATTGCCTCATTGGAAACAATCAAGTCACCATGTAAAGGCAATTAATATCAACAAGATTTTGGCAAGGCCGATTTTTCTCATGATCTAGAATGTGCACAGTAAGTATAATCAAGTACAGCAGGGGTGAAGCGACCATTTTTAAGATGAGTCTTCGTTCAAAGAAATGGGAGGAGGAGAGGACAGGACACAATAAGGCTTATTTTGATTTTAATAGAATTGTTAATTTTACCAACAATTTAAATCAATCAATCAAACGTTCATTGGCAATGCACAACATGTGTACAATGAAATTGAAATGAGCCTCCCTTGGTGCTGGCCTTGCAAGTCTATCATATTAAACCTAATTGTGGTGTTTATGTTGCGTTCAGATGTCTGGCAGTCCATGGATAAAAGCTATTTTTCAGCCTATTCATTTGGCTGGCTATGCTTCTATATTTCCTGCCCGATGATAGGAGAGTAAAGAAGTGTGAATCATCAGCAGGGTGTGAATCATCCCTGAGGATTTTGCTCACTCTGCTGAGACAGCGGGTCCTGGCGATTTCGTCCAGTGGTGTCAGGGGACAGCCCATATTTTTTGCGCTGTGCTCATCACTCTCTATAATGCCTTTTTGTCCATGGCTGTCAAGCCAGCATACCATACCATAACACAATATGTAAAGAACAGTGGTGGGATTCAATTTTTTTTTACTACCGGTTCTGTGGGTGTGGCTTGGTGGTTGTGGCAGGGGAAGGATACTGTAAAATCTCCAGTCAGAGGTGGTATTTGCCGGTTCTCTGAACTACTCAAAATTTCCACTAACGGTTCTCCAGAACTGGTCAGAACCTGCTGAATACCACCTCTGGTAAGGATGCCTTTTATCGTAGATCGGTAAAAGGAAGTCATCAGTCATTGTTTCACCTAATATTTCAGCAAGACCCTATGGAAAAGGAATCTCTGTTGAGCCTTCCTGACCACCTGGATCGTGTTATTTTTCCAGGTGAGATCTTGGTTAAGATGGACACCCAGAAATTTGAAAGAGGAGACCCTTTCCACACAGAAAAACACTTTGATTTTGAAGAAAATACTCAACAGGGTTAGAGAAAAGGAGGAAACTTTTAGAGATAAGGGAATACAGGTACTCCATTAGCTGTAGGCTGCCCTGATGCCCAAGTATTTGGATGAACATGGGTTACATTGTGGCTCCATTACTTTGGTCAGCAACTGGATTTGCTGGAATTCCACTTCGATAACAAGAGATGAACCAAGGCACTGTTCAAAAACCCTCTAGAGATGTCCACAAATTGTACTTATTTGTATCACTTTCTTTTGTTCTTGGACTGGCAATAGATGGGCGAGATATCACCATCCGAGGAGAAATATTGTGGCCAAATTCCAATTCTTCATGTTTTTCAAATAGCATATTATAATGCCAACTTTTTTCTGACATGACAAGCATTATGGGAACAGTGAAGAAGATGATGTGCATTATTACAGTCTTTTTCTCTCTTTTTGCATTAGAATGTAGTTATGGTTCAGTTGACTAGACATATTGATGATTTGAAATACTCGTTTAAAATGTTTGTTTAAAAATGCTCTGGGGTTTTTTTTAATGATATGTAAATATGTACAAGACTGTCTTTAACTTCCTCCCACAAGGTCTTTAAGTGATGTTCAAAATCAAAAGATTATAAACTTGCTCTTCACTTGATATCCTTCCATCCCTCAATGACCAACAATATTGTACTATAGAGTGCTTTAAAACAACAACAACAAAAACAACAACAACCATGTGGGTCATTTCTTTAAACCACTGTCAACTGAAATAGACTGGGTTTATCTAGCTTTTTGTTGTCCAATCCAAGTATCAACAACTCTTTACGGATTTAAATAGCTGGGGAAATTCTAGTAGTTCTGTTTGAGACCCTCTATCAAAAGCTAAACCTGAAAAACCTACATAAGGAATATGGATATCACTGCTGAGTTACGCTATTTCCTTCATGTGATCACATGGATGAGTAATAGAAAAATGAAATGGAGGTTAATTAGTTAGGTCTCACCAGGTTCATATTGTCCCCTGGCAACTACAGGCAAAAATGCCCACTCTCTTGGCCTGTCTCCCATAATAGCCTGTAGCTTTTCCAAGGACATTCACACAATTCCACTGATGCTGTTTAGCCACATTGTCTCTAGCCTTTCCCTTCTTCTACTTGCCTGTAGTTAACATCGTCACGTTTTCTAGTCTATCATCCACTTACATCATATGCCCCAAGAAAGAGATAAGCAATCAAAATGAAGAAGCCCTTCAGGCCTATAGCTGAAGAAGCTGTATGTGAGATCTCAACAAATTCCTAAACAATTTTTAAAACTTATTAAATGTATATGTCGTGCATCTTACTGTTAACCAACTGTGGGAGGCTTACAGCATTATAAAACAGCAATGTAAAATAATTAGAGTGTTAAAACATTAAAAGTTAATAAAACAGCTAGATAAGAAAAGAACTAATATGTGAAAAAGTGGAGGTGGGATCTTTCTTATTTTGTATTAATGAGGATTTTTTTTCAAGTGCTTCTGTTTACAAAGGAACTGCTTAAAGGAGTGAAAAGACTATAGGAAATGCTAGCTTTGGTGTGAGAACAGTTAAGCAATATTTCAAACCCAAGGATTACATTAGAAAGAAAAGCTCAAGCTAAAAAGTTTTAAGAGAAAGAGAACTAATGTTTTATGATATGAAGCTTCAGGTGTTCTAGCCAGAAGAACCAAATGGGAGAAAGAAGTACTGTTCAAAATATTATTTTCCAACAGTTGACTCCATCCAAATTAAAGTAAAATACGGAGATTTTAGATTTGGTAAGCGCATTCCCTTTCATCACAGCTTTGCAAATCCATTTATATTCACAAAATGCCATCACATGTTGCTTTAAGGTACTGTGAATCAGTTTTGTCCCTAAATCCAATCCTGATTATAGGTTCAAATGTGCCCACTAGTTTCTCAGTACGATTTTTTTCTACAGCTAGAGCATTTTCTCCAATTTGCTTTCTCCAGGTGTCTTGAATTTTAATTACCATCTCTCTTGCCTTACAATTACATAGAGAGGGAGATGAGGTAGCTGTGTGGTTAGACTGAAGGCTTGACAATCAGCAAGCTTGAGTTCAAGACCTGGGTACTGTATGACGGGGTGAACTCCTGCCACTCGCTCCAGCTCCTGCTCACCTAGCGGTTTGAAAGCATATAAAAATATGAGTGGATAAATGGGTGCCACTTTGGTGGGGACAAAAGAGGAGAGCCCTGAATTGGGCATCCCCTGGGCAACAGTGATGTCACTGGCTAACACTTATCGACCCAGAAGAGCCTTGGTGTTTGCTTTGGGGTCCTGTCGGCTGCCAAACATCTACTGTTTTTGTTGCAGGAGACTCCCAGCTTTCTGTACATCACCATACACCACTGGTGTCAAACTCGCAGCGTCACATTGCTGTCACATGATGTATCGCGACATTTGCCCCCTTCGTGGGGCTGGGGCGGGCGTGGCCTGCATATGATGCATCCGGCCCTCAGGCCGCCAGTTTGACACTCCCCCCATACACTAATTAAATAATGACAACATAGGGAGGTATTCAATCCAAAGAATGTCAGACATGAAAAGGCTAGGTGTTGACATGTACCAGGTGTTTGTGTTTGTGTGTGTGTGTAATTGGATCATCACAGACTCAATCATACTGCTGCCTATAAAGCTGAAAAGCTATGTTCCTTGAGAAAAGTGGCCTCACCATAACCTACCAACTGCAACACCATATGGTAAGGCAGGAATGCACTATTTTTTCCCCAGGTGAAAGGAGTACTGGATGGGCACTGGAGAGAAAATGCTTTTGCTTTCAAAAGTGGTTTGTCATTGCTTTATTCCTAGGACTGAGAAGGAGTGATAGCCCAAGGTCACCCAGCTGACTCTGTGCCTAAAGCAGGACTATAATTTACAGTCTCCCAGTTTCTAACCTGGTGCCTTAACCAGTGCACCAAACTAGTTCTCCTGGTCATGTACAACTGCTTTTAATAACCTTACTTTGGGATTTTTTTTAACAAGAAATTCTGATGATAATCATCAATGAACAGAGCAGGTGACAGCCATTAAAAACAGAAACTAGATAATTGTCAGTCCTGCCTTGAACCTTTAAGTAAGAATGATCCTTGATTCCATTTAGTGAGAAAGGTAGAGTTTACTAAAGGTTAAGCAGATTACAGTAGAGCAAAGCCAGAACTGAAATTTGCATGCCAAAATCCCAAAGTGTAAGTCTCCCCCTTTGAGCCATTTCCCACTGCTGATCTCTCATTGTCTAATCATCTTTGAATGCGGTGTTTTGGGAATGGTCTCTTCAACTGTAGCCTGGCCGGTATGCAGTTGCATGCAATTCCCAGCCATCTGATCTTGAAGTTGTATCTCCAGAATGTATGGTGAATAGTGAACTCTCCCCCCTCACATCCTGCTCCCTCCTCACCCCCCAGAGTTCATGACAGGTTGGCATCAAGGGATAGCAAAGCACAGGCATGAGGTGGCAGTTCTGACAATAATAGTGCCAGGCTGAGGACAGAGGATCCTAGTCCATAACCATTTACTCAGCCACAAAGAAATCTGGATGTCAGCAAAGTCAGGAGTCTATTGTAACCCAAACTCAGAGCCAACTATGAAGCATCAGAAATGCATAACCAAGGCTTTGATTCCAAGTAGACTGAAAGTTCTGAAGCAAACATTTCTTGCAGATGAATACCTGCATGCCTGCCATCTCTCTAGGTTTCGGCTCCAGGCAATAACATTACTTGGTGTTCATTAGGGTTCATTCTTTTGGTCATGGTCAGTGGCCAATTCCCCCATACCAGTGAAGGTAAAGCCAAGCATTATTTTCTTTGCTAGACCATGGTCATTGGCTTCCTGGAGCTCTTCATAGTCCTCCAAGGTGGCCTTCATAATGATCGGCATTGTAAGACATCTTTCCTTGGTCATGAGCCATGACCCAGCATTATGAAGATGGTTGGCCAACCCATCCATTCTGACTATCCTGACAAGAGTAGGGAAAACCAGTCCCTGTATTCAGCCAACCCAAAAGGAATAAGCCAACTGGATTAATTTTAGCTGAAAGAATGCTGTTTCCTCTAGTAGTCTTGGAAGGGCAAACTCATGCTATGCATCCCTTGTTTCATACTGATATCTGCCCTTTTCCACAGCTTTTTTTTCCAGACAGCTACTTCTGGGAACTTTAGGCAATACAAAACATTTTTCCTAATCTGTTTCTGGTGTCATCCCATGTATTGTACATTTATGGGAATTATTGTTTCTCCAGTTTTATTTTCTCCACCTTTGCTACACACAGCAGTAAATCTTCCCTCCATAGGCTGCAGTACATATGACCTATTCCTTGGCATGGGGACCTGTTTCCATTCCAATATATGTGCTCAGTTTCATAAGGCGAACAGGCAGTAGGCCAAGGAGAGAACTCATCCCCTCTGCCTTCAGGCTGGAGCCAAGATTATTATCCAGACCTTTCTCTTTTTTTAAAAAAAATGAGCAATTGAAAATTGAACCCATCTTTCATGCACCTCTCTGTTTCCCAGTGCTCCCAACTGAAAGGTAACCTGGATTAGATGACATCCAATGCAGAGCTCAGTATTGATCTCGGTTTCTATTTCTCATGTGGGCTCCAGTTTCTTCTAAGCCTGAGGTTGCAATGAAGGTCCGGGCCTGTGTCCCATTCCCAAGTGCCAGAGGCCTGTGTCAGAGAGAAGCCCATCGAACCGCACATCTTCATCACACTTGTACATCTGGTCCTTATGTATCTTCCCTCCTGCAGGGTCCTGTGCAATGCACTGGAAACTTTGAGGCAATGTTTTGGTGAAAGAGTTCCAGTGGATTTCAGTGCTCCCTGCCACGCTGTGAGTCGTCTGGCAACTCTGGAGCTCTCTCTGCTTTGCTTTCTTCTCAGTAGCAAAATGAAACATTTTGGAAGTATTTCTGCAATTTGTTCCATTGGCTTTGTCCAGTCTTATAATCTGTTACAATCCTGGATCAGGAGCACAAAAATAATCACTAGTGCATCACTGTTGAATAGCCATTCTCCCCATTGTTCTGGAGAGTCCAGCATTCTTTCTCCAAAACAGTTGGGATCATATCACAGTTAATCGACAATGTTAATGTTGCATGTATAACAAAGTGACTGGAAATGTTGGCTGAAGATATACGTATACGCTTGATCCTTTTAAAACTAAAAGCCTGATGATATATTGATACCTTAGGCCTAACTGGGAACATAACTGAGCCAAACATCCAAAGCAAGGCTGGTGTTGCAAGTAACATCTCACAATATTTATATTAGTGGCTAAGGAAAATGAACTGAAAATGTAACTGTTGAGAGACATCATTTCCATCCACAGCAAAATAATCCCAAATGTCTTGATCTTGCAGATACTTTTAAAGTACAAATGTTAATACACCACCTGCTTGTTCAGTTGCTAGCTCTGTGCAGAGCAAGGATGGGTATAATGTCTCCTGGACAATGGCAGTGTATACAGTCCCCAAATCATGAATTCGCAGTCTTTTCTGATCACATTGTTAACATTTGGCAGCAAAGTTTCCTGTTGGAAATTGACAGTCTGGTTTGTGCCTCTGTCCTAAACCTTGAATTAATGATTACAAATATCTTATTCACAGCTGAGTAGTTTATACCATATGCTTTAATCATGTCTGTTCAGAAAATCCACAAGATGTTGGTAGTTTCGTGGTTCCCAAGTAAGACCATATAGAATGAAATCGTCAACATCTTGCAAAATTGCAATGTTTTCCCTTCATTCTAAGGTTTGGAAAAACAGAGGCAACCATTTCATCCAGGGGTGGGCTTCAAAAATTTTAGCAACAGGTTCTCTGCCCAGTTGCTGGGTGGGTGTGGCCATGGTGGCCTCCTGCCATCCTAATTGGTCTCCTGCACCATGGGGGTGTTTTGCCCTCTCTGGGCTCAAGACTTTCCTCAAACTTCCAGGAGGGCGAAAACAACCTTCATGGGCTCTGGAGGCTCTCTGGAAGCCGGAAACAGGCCTATTTCTGGCCTTCCCAAACTTCCGGGATGCCCGTTTTTCACCCTCCTCGAGCCTCCATGCGCACCCTGTACTTACCTGCGTCCAAAATGGGCCGCATGGGGACTCCTGGGAGGGGCAGCCAGGGTGGGTGGGGACAGCCAGGAGTGGGATTTCAGGTTCTCAAAATGCACAGAATCTTAGCTAGGGGCTCTCCTGAACCCCTGCAAAACTCCAGCAGCCCACCCCTGATTTCATCACAGTGCACAGGTTTTCAATTCCTTTCCTCCAGGAACTCAAGACAGTACAGGGAAGATTCTTTCCTTCCAATTTACTTCCCATGACCAACCAGTGAGATGGGTTGGGCTAAGAGGGAGTGATTGATCCAAACCCAACTAATGATCTTCCGTGGTTAATGTAGGACATAAGTTTGGGACTCTCTGGTGTAGCCAGTTGCCTTAGCTCTATTAGCCTGCTGTTTTTTCTCTTGATGAAAACTCTCAAGGATAATATATGGGATTAGAAGAGCAGCAGTGGTGCAGTCATTAGTACTCATT
>SOZL01001871.1:0-31577 GCA_009733165.1 Naja naja | reverse complement strand
CTTGGCGGTCAAAATTCAATTGTAGTATGTTGTCTGAAGCACAGGGATGTGCACTAATTCCAGCATACCATTTCAACAGCAACACATTTTTTCATATTAATTTACTGTCAACTGAAGTAATGTGAACTGTGATCCAAAATACCCTTTATGTTATAATAAATGGGTTATCTATAAAGTAATTATTTAAAATCTGCTGTTCACTTCAAGTTGACATTAAAATTTTGTTATCTATTAAGATCAACTTTCAAGATGAATTTGCTACTAGTTTGCAAGATACAAATATTGGAAAGCCATTGCATGTTTTGATAGTTTGGAGGATTTTTCGGGATTTCTGTGATATACAGCTGTTTTCCAACTGTTAATGTACTTTGAATAAAGCTTAGATGTCTATTATTATTTCACTAGCAAGAAACTGGGAAGAAGTATAGCAAAGCTTTTGTGTTACAGAATTTGATGACTGAGAAATATGAAATACTGATTGGACAAAAATTTCTGATAGACCAATGCACACATAACTCTTTCATTAGGTAATTTACCTACATTTCCTAATATTTCCTTTTATTTGAGGGTACTGCTTACTTTTAGTACACATTCATCATGTCTTTTTATATCCCGCCCTTTTTAAATAGTCTGTGCTAGTAAGTTGTCAACTAGAAAACAGTATCCCCACACAGAAATTATGAACATACCAAGCCACTGTTTATTATTTCACAGACATTCCAATTTATGTTTAAACATATACAAATATCTCAAGACTGGGTAGCAATCCACATGCACAGTAAGATTTTCCTTCCCCACTATGGCCTCTTCTGCACATCCCTCCCCCCAGAACAGAATCTGGAATAACACGGGATGAAGCCAACCAGCGGCAAGAGGCAGAGAAACTGGATGATATTCAGAGTGTTGCCTATGGGTAATGTCAGGTTGTCTATGGATGAAACCAAGTATCAGTGAAGATGACACAGTGATATATGTCAACATTCGACTGACACATCTTTCACAATCCACCTCAGTGAGATGCTTTGCCATCAGGGAAATTGCTGATTTTGCCAGCTTTCGCTTTGTATTTAAGCATCTCTTAGTACGTGCATAAAAGTGCTTTGTTTTGTACCAGAACCCAAATGCAAATTTTGGTTAGCCTGTGTGGCTCCTTCCATTCAATATTTTAATAAAAAAAACTGAAACCTTTGTCCTGTAGAAACTACTAGGATTTCCTGAGTTTGTGACACATTTTTTTAAAAAAGCAACAGTTCTGATTGTTTTGGAGTTCATACTAACCACAACCTATGCTAAGACATGTTATGAAAAAAGGGATAAAATAATGAAGAATTCAGCAAGTTTGCTCATGTAAACATTTCTTCAACATCCATGGAGTTAACATAATTAAAAGAATGATTAAAAAAACCACAACTAAAACACTCTTAGGTGATCCAAAGACAAACTGAGGAAGAATATATAGCCACAGATATAAAAATGATGAGCAAGTTTCACATAAGAGATTTGGTTATCTTATCCTAACAAAGCTGTTAATGAAAATCATAGGGAATTTAGCAAAACAAGTATTTTAACTGTAATGCCCAAATTTCTGCAATAAAAATAGGAAATCATTTTTGGAATTATACCAGAAACTTTCAAGCTGAAAACAAGTTCTGAATTTATATGACGATTTAATGCAGTAAGTAATCCTTGTGTAAGTCACAAGTATGATTGTCACATGACAATCTGTTATGTATAACATGATGATGGGAAGAGGAAGTACACCTCCAGCTACTAGTTTGCTGAGGCATCTAAAGAAAAGATGCTTCAGGGCATGTATTTACCTCAAATATAAGGCCGCCTTTGCAGTTATCATATGTTGTGGACTCAGTCCCTACAACTTCTAATTGTAAGAAATTCTTTTTGCTTATTAGCAGCTGAGACATTTTTTCATGTTTTTCTTATTTTCATTTTGTTTCTATGCCTGTTTTGTTTCTTCAAGCAGGAACACAAGTTGTCTTATACCATGTTAGATTATTTCTTTAGCTAGCTCATACCATGATAAAGCATTTTTTCTTTTGCAGGTGTCCCTTAAGATCCTGAGACTTCCAAAATGTCAAACATATGGTTTTTTGTTGCAAATGATTTTATTCATTTTCGATATATCCTGCATTTTGCCACGGAGCTGAAGCATTCCGTTCTCTCTTTTCAATCTTAATCTCCATAGAAGTCACCTAAGCAGTTGGTGGCTGATATTATGTGGTACAGGTCTACATTTTATATATTAAAACCTAATTACCATGATTGCAAATAAAACTGCAATGGTTTGCCATTCCTTATAATGCATTATCACAGGAAGGCAATTTAATCAGCGAGGAGCTGAAAAAGATACCTGGTTTATATTGTGAGATGTTGCATTCAACCATAAAATAATTTTTAAAAATCCACCATCTTAGAAATGATCCCATAGGTTTTGCATTGATTTCTTAACAAATGGATGACAGTTCAGAAACAGTTACATTTTTCCTATATTAGAAATCTCAGAGGATGGTGCTGGTAACAAAAACAAAACAAAGAAACAGGACAAAGCTTTTCAGTAGGGATATCTTTTGGGGATGAGAATTCCTGCTTGTCCCCAGGATACAGAAAATCACTGTACCTTTTGAGTGATTTATTAAAAGTTTTTTAAAAACATCAAATGCATGCATGCACATACAGCAACACAAGTGGTATTTGCTAATTAATTCCCAATGCATTCTGAAACGTTAATACTTACAGGGAAGCAGGAGGACAAAATGGGAATATGCCACATACATTTATATAAAAAATGATTTGATGTATGAAATAAAATAATAGTCATCCAAATTAATTTGTAATGCTTAAATACTCAGACCAATGGTTTTCTCTAGTAAAATTAGTCTGGTGACCAATAAACCTGAGGCTCTCTTTAATATTTATCTATCAGCATTTCAACTGTTCTTTGAGAACAGAAAGAACTGAGCAAGTATTTTGCAGCCAAGCTCTTACATGCTTGCTTTCAAATAAGAAGTTTAGTGAGATTTCTTTCTGAAGCAATAAACTATTCTTCTAACCAGCAATATTAGAATATAGCTTCCATTGCTGGAAAAGTCCTTGTGTGTCAGTTATGTGCAACTCCGTAACCAAGCATCCTTGGTTAAAAGCCATGGCTTTTCCTATTCATTGTGTAGCTTCTTCAATTTTAGTTAACATTTCAATATTCTTTCCAAATTCAAAAGCACCCGGTGATCACTTTGACTGAAAACACATGCAATGCACATGTAAAATCTGCAAAATAGATGCCAGTTTCCCTTACAGTGGTGCTCCAAGCAATTATTCACCATTTAATATACGTTCAATCTCTTCCAGTCTTTTCAGTGCAGCAACTCTTTTTTTCTCTATCTCTTTTATTTCTTTTGTTGATTTCTTTTTGTCTCTTTGTCTGTAGAGTTTTTATTTCCATGTTGTTTTGGATTTCTTCTGCCCCTTGCTGCCATTAGTGTTTGTAGTCTGAGATTTTTTTGCTCATTTTTATCTCTTTCAAGTGTTCAGCGGAGTTTTTTTTCTTCCACAGATGCTACTTTTTCTGTATGAGTCACACTTGAATCCCTGGTCTGAGGGAAGCAATTTTACTTGGACAATGCTTAAATGGCGTTGGATGTATTCCTCATGTGGGGCTAAGGCCAGTGTTTCCACTAAGCATTTTTCTGCCTTTAATAAGTCTCGTTCTTCAAAGTAAACCACACAGAGGTTGTGTTTTCCTTGCACATTGTTTGGATCCATTTTCAGAATTTTCTCAAAACATTGTTTTGCTCCCTGTATATCTTTCTTTTGGTTCATCAAAATGTCTCCCTTCAAAATCAAACCTTTGGTATGATCTGGGTAGTACCTCAGCAACTCTTCCAGCACGGGTAAAGCTTTCAGCTCTTTTGCAGTCTGAGAGTAGAGCAAGGCCAAGTTGAACAAAGCACTGCGAAAGCCTGGAAGTAGCTTTATGGCTTTTTTCATCCACATCTCAGCTTCATCATCTTTTTTATCATCCATTGCAAGCATGCCTAAATTAAAATAACCATTTGCATCTTGAGATTCTTCTTTTATATAACTTAGAAGTCTCTTTTTAGCTTCAGGCCTAAGGCTGGCCTCACCTAAAGCAACAAATGAACATTAATATGGACTATTCAGAGCTGTGTAAACAGGACAATATCAACAGCCTTTATTACTTATGCTTGTAGATTTAGATTCATGATACTGTAATTTTACAATTTGATATAGGATCTTTCTTATAGTCTGAAAGATTTAAAAGTCTGAAAGATCCAGGGAAAGTGTATTACTTACGGGAGACCCTGCTGCCACCAACTGTTTCCCATTGTCCTGTGCGCTCTCACAGACAGGGCCTCCTTGGGGTTCCGTCGGCCAAACAATGTCAGCTGGCGACCCCTAGGGGTAGGGCCTTCTCTGTGGTAGCACCCACCCTATGGAACCAACTGCCCCTGGAGCTTCGGGTGGCCCCTGACCTCCACTCTTTCCATCGGGGCTTAAAAACATGGTTGTTCCAACTCGTTGACCTGGACTGAGGGGGGGGGGAATGGGAGTTTTAATGATTGTTTTTATTGTTTTAGACGGCTAACTGGGTTTCTTATTTCTTTTTAATTGTATAATATTTTGTATTGTTTTTATGATTGTACGCCACCCCGAGTCCTTAGGGAGATGGGGCGGCTTAGAAATCCAATCAATCAATAAATTACATACCTACTTCCCCCCCACAACATCCATTATTACAGAATATTTTTTGCCCAACTGAGGTAAAGGATTTGGAAGCCAGAATGCCTATATAATTTTTGGATTTCAATTGATTAATTTCATTGATTTGAATGGAAAATAATAACTGATCCTTTCAAATATTGAAAAATAATTGGATGGGGCCCAGGAAAATTGCCCCACCGATTCCATCCCAAGGCTTTTAAAATTATTACGATTTCATCTTATTTGTATCTCACCTTTCCTCCAGAACTCAAAGTGAAATATATACTACTTCCTTCTTCCTACTTTTCCTGTAGCAGCAACCCTATAGGGTAAGTTGAGCTAGAAGACAGTGATTTTCCATGACAAAATGTGGCTTTGAAACTACATCTCATAGTTGTCTATTCAGTACCTTAACCACTGCACCAAAATCACATCTGAACATTGTAGAAAAGCACTGAAGACACAATTCACAATGCAAGGACACGATCTTGTGTTTAATTATAAGGAATACTTTTCTTATAAGGTAGAATCTGACTTAAGAGGGAAAATTGTAAATATGATGGAACTCGTTTTTGCAAATGTATTCTTCAAATCACTTTAGACAATCCATCCTGAATGGGGAATATTGAACTTGCTTATAATTTGTACTCCTGAGTCAGCATTGTGTGCTAGAGATATGTCTTACCCTTTTCTTGGAAAAGCAATCTTGACTATTCAGTAAAAAAAAAAAGATTTTCTATGGCATAGATTTAATGATATTTCATGATGTCATGTTGTGATCATGCTAGAGAGTCATTGATTATTACTAATTTTGGTTTGGTATTTTGTTATTATGTGACATATGTTGTTTTGTTTTGGGAGTTCTTTATGTATTTTTTCCTGGCCTTTCTTTTCTGTATTTCTTCCCCATAGAGCATATTAATAAATAATAATAAAACATAATACAACTTTTAGAATCTTGCTTTAAAGCTCTAGAGACACATACCAGATTCTTGCATCAATAGTGCAGAATTGAACAAGGCTAGTTTGTGATTAGGATTCAGTTCTAATGCCTGATTGAAGTTCTTCAGTGCTTCAGAGGGATCTTTCAGTTCAATATAAACAATTGCCAAGTTATACCACAGGTCTGCATTGCTTCGGTCCAATTCAAGAGCCCTTAGGTAAGCTTCTTTAGCTTGCAGAGGTTTGTTCATCTTTAGAAGCAATTCACCCCTGTTGAGAATCAAAACTTTAAATTATGTGCTTTCAATTCACTCTATTTTCTTGCTATTAAAACAGCTTTTGTCTTAGACAGTAGAGTTGCCTACTCACATTTGGCATTTCACTATCGATATATAAGGTTATAAAGTACCTGCTTATGTAGGCCTGTTTGAAATCTGGCCTCATGCTAATGGCTTGACGATACAATTGGTCTGCTTCTTCAAGACGAGACTCATTTGCCCGAATCAGGTTTGCAAGGTTTATGTAAACATTCAGATGGTTAGGAGCGACTCGCAGCATATTTTTACCTGGAATAATCTGACAGCAGAAGAAATTATATTAGGCTTGGAAGAGTATTAACCATAAATTTATCAGAACTATAACACAATGAAAGTTGTGTCAAAGACTGTAGTTTTAAAATGAAAGGCCTAAATTATAATTACTTTGAACTAAGTACAACTTTCATTTGAATTGAGAATACACAGTTCTAATACAAAAGCAGGCTGAGATATAACTGTAGACAATTAATAACCTACCATATACATTTTTAATTTTTAAAAATATTAAACATTAAATTAAAAATATTAAAAACTATGAAAATACAGACAAGAAAAAGGCTGACCTAGACTGATTGCTAAAATTTCCAGCAAAGTAAAAAAGAAGATTCCCTGTGCTACAACATCTTTTGCTAAAAAATATTCCAAGTCTAATGAAACTTCTCAAATAAGCCGTGTATTCCACTTACCTGTGGCATCAATGATTTTGCAACTAAGTAGGATTCTTCTGCTTCTCTGGTTCTGTTTAAATTTTTGTAAGTTCTTCCTACATTCATATGGGCACCAATATCATCTTCAAATTACAAGATAAACAAGACCTTCAGTACTTTCTTTCCCTCTAAAATTCCAGCTTCAATCACAACAATTTTAAACTAGACATCAAATAAATATTAAATCCTCTCTGCTTCCACTAATTTTTATCTGAAGTGTGACTGATACATGTGTTGTACAATTTGTCAAACCAAAACCACAAGCATTTAGCAAAGTTTGAAGTACAGAACACACACACATATTGCACCCATTACAGAAAAAAAAATGGTTTATCTTTGCTTGGGCCACTTGGCTGTTTAATTCAGAGGCGGGCTAAGGATGCTTTTAAGCTACCTCTGGATTCTGTCAGTCTAGGCCAATATGGCAATGATGAGGGATTACAATCTGGCAGCAATCGGCCTCCCAAGCTACTTCCAAGCACAAGCTACTTCGATAAATACAATGTTCCTAGAATCTCATGCAGAGGACTTTTTTTTGTAAAACGTTACCTGATTCTTTTTAAATAGCATTGTTAAGGACTGAGCATGGAACTTTTTGCACGTAAAACATGTGCTCTGCCCTTGAATTACAGAGCTTTCCCTTAGAAAAATCAGCCATGGAAGATTAATATGCAACTTAATAATAGCTAGATGGAGCAGGAAGTTTCTTTAAACAGCTTCTTAAAATATTATATTTAGGGAATCAGGACACAAGCAAACTTTCCATACTTATATAAATTCATAAAATTATATACATTTTAAGATTTCACACTAACATTTATTTCACTTACACAATTTATGTATTACTCCAAAGTATCACCCTGAGTAGTTAACAGAAAAACATAAACTAACATTTCATAGTAAAACTCAATACTCTCAGACCAAAGTAACCTTGCTAAGAAGAGCCAACTGTCATATTAGCTCAGAACAAATTCCTGTTTAAAAGAGGAATTTGCAGGACTTTCTGGAATGCCAAGAATGGGAATAGCCTTATCTCTGCAGGCAGCAAGTTTTCCAATGCTGGAGCAACCAAGGAGATTGCTTGTCCTTCTGGACTATGGTCCTTCCACCTCTTGCAATTACAAGAGGAAAAAAGAAACCTGTCTCTCAATGGTCTTATAGATAGGGTAGAACACATGGTTAAAGCGATCCCCAATGCAGCCTAGTGTAAGAATCATAAAAGAGGTCCTGTAAACCTCTTATATCCGTGCTGATTACTGAGTTGTCTTCAAAGGCAGCACCTCAAAGAGAGCACTGCAATAGTAAAATGCATAGGGGATAAAGACATGAGCCGTTAAAGCTTTCTGATCTGTGCTGATAATACCGACTAGTACTAGGCAAAGGCTTTTCTGGTCATGGGGAAAATATTATGCAAAGAGAGTTCTCATATCATTGCCTTCCATGCTAGCTATCTTTTACAACTCACCTGGCTGCACTTGGGTGGCCTGTATGAAGAATCTCAACGCTCTTTCAAAGTTCTTTTCATTTTCTAAAGCATGACCCACATTATTCCAGAGTTTGGCATTGTTCTTATTGACCTGAACACAGAAAACATGTACATGACATATCAGAAACAAACAAGTGCTATGCAAATTGAATAATTCAGTTATGAAAGCATAATCTATTGATGTGGAATGTTTAAGAAAGTATGTATCAAGAACTTGCGTATGCATGGACTAAGGGAATGAATAAAAGCTTTATGGGCACACCAATAATGTTAGGGACATTTGGAGCTGAACTCATTTATTTAAAATCTAAAATACAAAAGACTTATGATAGATGATAGTAAATTCCTTAATTGCTCAGGATAGATTCCTCCACGTGCATGAATGTCAACTCCCAGAATTCTCTACCTGTCATGGCCATACTGAGAATTCTGGCAGTTATAGTTTTCATCTCCTGAGACATCGGATTTGGAGACAGCTGCTATAAAAGATTGAAATGGTGTGACAGTGGATACAGTAAGAAAAATTGTGAGAGGAATCAGGACAAAAGGTAAATTTGATTTTCAGTAAGTTAATATTACTGCACCAAAGATGGAAACTATTATCATATTTGTTTTAAAATGTAAGACACTGTTGAAACAAAATAAAAAATAAAAATAAAAAATGTATTGTTAAAAAAATAAATTTCTCAGTATTACATATAATGTCTTAGGACTTGTATTTCAGTAGTAGAATAACTCTGATTTTTCATCTACAGACAGTCCTCACTTAATGACCACAACTGGGACTGATAATTTTGTCGTTAAAACGATTTGATTATTAAGTGAAACATCATGTGACAGCACCCAACTTATATCCTTGGTGGCTCAGGCTGTTAAATGCCTGCACTTAAGATCCAGCTGTCTACAATTACTGTAGGCTTGAATCCCACCAGGCTCAAGGTTGACTCAGCCTTCCATCCTCTCGGGGTAGATAAATTGAGGACCCAAGATTGTTGGGGGCAATAAGCTGACTTTGTAAAAATGCTGCTTAGTAATAAGCAGGCGTATACAATGGAATGAAGGCTATTGCTGAGCACACTGAGTTGTATCCCAAAAAAATTGTAAGCCGCCCTGAGTCTTCGGAGAAGGGCGGCATATAAATGCAATTAAAATAAATAAATAAATAAATATCCGCTGTGGTTGTTCAGCAGATAATCTGAAGCCATTAAGCATGATGTCATATGACCGTTAAGTGGCTTTTTCCTGGCTTCCCCATTGACTTTGATTGTCAGAAGCCAACTAAGAAGGTCACAAATGTAAATCACATGACCACAGGATACTACAGCTGTCAGAAATGCATGCTGGTTGCAAGGTACCCAAATAATGATCGTATGACTACAGAAACACTGCGACAGCCATAAGTTCGGGAACCAGTTTTAAATCTACTTTTTCAACACTGTTGCAAATTCAATGCTGAATGAGGCGGTTGTTAACCAAGGACAACATGCATCTACAAATTCCCAGATCCTTCTCAGACAGGAGGGAAGAGCTCTGAAAACTAAGGTAAACTAAGGCTGTCAATACTGGAGTACTTTTTTCTGACATAAATCCTTCAAGAATGCATTATTATCAAAAATAAGAGTTTAGAATAGTAATACTGTACCTTTAAAGCAGACATAAACAATGTGTATTCGATTCCCAATCCCAGTTCCTCTGCAATGTTTTTAAAGCATGAATGAACAAAACCAAAGACAAGCAAATCCATGATAGCTTTCTCAGGGTACTAGTAAGAAAAATGAAGAAATATGTGGTTAATGTAATTCATGATTTCCCAGGCTAACATAGCGTATTTCCCCAATAAGGGCATTTAACTCATGTAAGCTCAGTTTACAATTCTGGATCCAATTTAACATTAACCACATTTGCACAATTAGCTGCTTCAGGAAGCAGAACAGATGATAGCAGGAGAAAAAGTGCTAAGGCAGTTTTGCTACATGCAATTATATTTTGCATTTAGCACTTTATTATAAATAAACAGTGATAAGATACAAAGAGATCATGAACCCTATTTAGACGGAAGTTGCTTCTGTATAGCAACTGACTATATTTGTCATTCAATCCATTGATCTTAGCATGTTTGAAACACTAGGACCTTATTGAATCCTACTAGTAACTAAATATCGCTATTTTGCAAAATGGGACTTATTTGAAATAATTGGAATAGACTTAATTGCCAAAATGACGAAATATAGGCTGCTTATATGTGACCATTTGAAACTGTGGAACAAGTTGTCTGTCTGTCTGTCTGTCTGTCTGTCTGTCTGTCTGTCTATCTATCTATCTATCTATCTATCTATCAACAATTATCGTTTCAACATTCATTTCTGGTTTGCTACTATGACGGCATAAAAGTAATGGAGTACAAAACCATGAAATTCAATCTAAATTATTATTATTATTTTTTTAATTACATTTATATGCTGCCCTTCTCCGAAGACTCAGGGTGGCTTACAGTTTTTGGAGCACAACCCAATGCGCCATTTTTACAAGGTCAGCTAATTGCCCCCAACAATCTTGGGTCCTCAATTTACCTACCCCGAGAGGATGGAAGGCTGAGTCAACCTTGAGCCTGGTGGGATTCGAGCCTACAGTAATTGTAGACAGCTGGATCTTAAGAGCAGGCATTAACAGCCTGAGCCACCAAAGCTCATTTTATTGTATGAAGCAATATTTATTCTCATTCTTAAGAAGCAAGCAATGCAAAATAAAATATTCATCTCTTTGACAAAAAAAGTCAAACAACTGATAGTCACTTCCCTCCAAAGGAATATCAAGACTCTACTTTAAGCCCTGTCTGTGAACTTAGTTTGGATGTTTAATATAACAATTTGCTCAGCTACAACTACGGTTTACGTTATACAGGAACCTGAGAGGACAAAAAGAGCAAATATTTTATTTAAGGAACACATCTGAGTTGACAGACCTTATGTGTTAACAACAAAACATGTTAAAAGAGTGTCATAATTACAAATTAAATAATTTGATAACTAAAAACAGTACAAATTATTAACAATGAATTATTCAGAAAAGAAGGCTTCTCCATTTTTAAAAAGAGGAAGCAAAAGCAAACTATATAAAATTTCAAAAATAGAAAACTACAATTGCTGAAATATCAAAGCATTTTTAAAAACCCTGAATTTCTTTCTCAGGTGCTTTAAATCTTTAAAACAAGCAGATATAGAAGAAGGAAGTACAAGAAAGAGAAACTAATGAAAGGAAATTTAGAAAATCCCTTTCACTTAGTCTCAAGTTAAGGGATGCCCTCAGGCTATTTTAAAATATTTACATAAAAGGAATGATACTATGACTGAATTGTTGATAAGTAAAATAAGAGGCTAACCATTTGGAAAAGTCATGCAAATCATTGCTTTCAATAAACATTTAAAGTAGTATTGTAGAATGTTACGTTTAAAGGCTCAGATCCTGAATACTTGGGAAAATTTCAATTCCAATTAGTTTATTTAATTGTTAAAACATTAATGACAACTTTAAAAAAATGTAATGGCTTTTGAGATATATTTTCCTCCCTTTCCCCAAAAGAAAATTCCTACATTTTGCTGATTATGATGTGGGAAAGATGGTAATAGCAAGTAAAGATATTAAGCCACTCAGACAACTCTTCCATGCAAACAATTTCACCTTTAGTTCCCATTCATGCCCCCTCCTCGATCCCTTTTCCCCAAGCAGTAATTTTTGTTTTTGAAAAAAGTTTTTTATTTTAAGACAGACAAACGAACAGGACATACAAAACATAAAAACCCATCTTCCATATGTACATACAGTGTGTCAGTTGGTTACAAATCCTTTGTGTTATCCTTTCATAGTCATCACTCACAGTTTATCAAAAAAAAAGAATTCTCATATTAGCAATAAGACATTCTTATATATTTATCAATTATTGCTTATATACAACTAAACTATTTGTTTCATCATATATACGAGATATCTTTTGGATTTAAAATTTATGTTATACTTTCATCCAATGGTTATATATGTCTAGATTATATTTTATATCAATCTATTATATTTCTATTACAAAGTTATATAATCTATTACCTTACCAGGTCTTTTTACCTAACCATTGATAAAACAAATTCCATATCTTGTAAAATGGTTTATCTTCTTGTTTTCTAATTTCAAATGTCAATTTACTCATTTCAGCACAATCCATAATTTTCTTAATCATTCCTCCTGCATAGGTATTTTATCTTTCTTCCAATTTTTAGCAAATACAATTCTAGCTACTGTTAAAACATTTACAATCAAATATTTCAACTCTTTATTGTAGATATCTGGTATAATTCCCAATAAAAATATTTCTGGTTTCAAATCTATGTGTTGTTGTATCATTTTTTCCAACCACGTGTGGATTTTAGTCCAATATCTTTTTGTATCCGAACATGTCCACCACATATGGTAATATGTTCCAGGTATCTGATGACCCCGCCCTCCATTCCCCAAGCAATAATTTTTAACCTACCTGTTACTTGACAGCTTTTTCCACCCATGAGCAACTAGCATGCAGAATCCCATGCTGGGAACATATAACACTCGTTCTGCTACTACGAAGCCAACAGGGAAAAAAAGGTTTGACGCTGGGATGAATGGCAAAACTATTAAACAAAGTGCCTAAAAGAGCAAAAGAAAAAAAAAACACACAAACACTAGCTAGTAACCCAAAGCAGAAAAATACTTAAGCATTATATAGACCTACAGCATACATGTCTGTGAAAGAGGCACTGGGTTTAATTTTACATTTAGATCCCTATTTTTTTCCTCTAGAGTTCTGATGGAATTAGTAACTTGTTATTCACTTATATGCATTCACCATATTTAGATTTATCTTGTGTCCCTTCAAAGTATATCTAGAAAGCATGTCTCCAAAGCTACTTCTTAAAAGCTATACAAACTCTATTACTTTAAAAACTATATGCATAGTCCTCGATTTACAACAGTTCATTTATTGACAGTTCAAAGTTATGACACTGAAAAAAGGAACTTATGACCATTTTTCACAATTATGTTCCCCATGGTCACATGATAAAAATTCAGATGCTTGGAAACTAGTTCATATTTATGACAGTTGCAGTGTCCTGGGGTAACATGATCAGCTTTTGCAATCTTATGAGGAACAAAGTCAATGGGAAATCCAGATTCACTTAACAACCATGTTATTAACTTAAACACAATGATTCACTTAACAACTGTGGCAAGAAAAGTTGTAAAATGGGGCAAAACTCACTTAACAAATGTTTAACTTAGCAACAGAAATGTTGGGCTCAATTGTGGTCAAGGACTACCTGTATACATCTATGCATATAAACAATTTGTTATGTACATTAACCAAATCTAATTAAACTGAGCAGGCGTTTAGTTGAACTGGATAACTATAGTTAAATAGCAATAGCACTTAAAACTTATATACTATTTCATGGTGCTTTACAGCCCTCTCTAAGCAGTTTACAGAGTCAGCGTATTGCCCTCAACAATCTGGGCCCTCATTTTGCTGACTTTGGAAAGAATCTGAGCCAGTCAGCATTAAACTGCTGGCAATTGGCAGAATTAGCCTGCATACTGCATTCTAACCACTGTGCCACCACGGCTCAGTTTAAAGATTTAAATTGGCTTGTTTAAAGGTTTTAAAGGTTTTAAACAAGCCAATCAAAAACATATTGATTTAATTGCAAGTTGTGATAGGAGCAATAGATTGAATAAATTTGTTAATAACAGGCCCATACAGGGGCTTATATCAGTTCAAAGATTTATCCATTATCTTAACTGGAAATGATCTTGGGTTAGTCTAGAGCAGTCTAGACTAGGCATGTTCAAGAGAAAGATGCATGTGCCTGTATCAGACTGTCAGAATCATATTATAAACAAATGTATTATAATTATTTGAAAAAGAGAGAAGAATCCATTGAAGCAGTGTAATGCTCATATTTATCTAACTCTACAGAACAGCTTTTGCCAGCATAGGCATCCTACAGATGGATGTATTTCAAATCCCAGAATTCTTCAATTGGCGTAATTATCACAGAGAATTCCATGAGTTGAATTCCCCATATTTGGAGGCCACTCAGGTTGTAGGAGATCCAAACCAAATTCATCTGTACGCAGTGCCAATATTGGAACAGTTTATTCACAACCTTTCTAATTCCTTGAAGTTTACACAGCTAGATCTGCTTAGCTTTAGCAAAACCTTACCAAAGATTTAATTGCAAACAACACACAAGCAAGTGGGTCAGCTACCTCTTGTTGCACTCCTAGCTCTTTGTAAGGTTATCTGTCTCAATCTGCTTAAAGGCAGGGAGTTGTCCTTATGCTTCCATCACTGCACATTTTACGTAAGTTACATACTGCTTCTCAAAAAGCAATGTTATAGCAGGATAGAATATGTGCAAGTTTATTAGACCCCGATGCCCAGATATGTCATACTCAGTATGGCCAGTACATAATGTACATAAATTACACTGGGTAATATCTCCCAACGGCCAGCACCATCGGTTGTGATGTCCAAGGCACTATAACTTATGACTCAGACTGATTTTAAGTTCTGCCTCCTGAAGTAACTCAGGTCCTCAGATAATGTGTTTAATTTAGATCAATAATAATTCATAAGCTTCTTCCTGGAGCACAAACTACAAAGCAGGCTTTCCTGGAAAACGAATGAATTACTTGTTTTCTTCTTCATAGTAAAATACCCAGCCAAATGTCTTTGGATGCATCTCTGCTGGGTTTTTTTTTCTTCTTTTTTTGCTGCTGAGCCACATCTAAACTACTCCCTTAGCCGAGAGTGAAGGCAATTTATTCATAATCCTATTGAGTCATTATGAATTCAACAGTCAACATAAAAAGCCGATAAGCTTTTAGGAAATGAAATTTGAAAGTATTGCAAGTGCCTAGTTTTTATAATAATGACACAACAGAAACATTGGCTAAACTTATCATTTATTTATTTATTTAAAAGATTTATATGGCCGCTCACCCTAAGCAACTCTGAATAACTCACACAAGACTCACAGAAATCCATTCTTAATGTAGGCAACACTAAATGTTTAACTTTTGGTGGTATATTCCAAATCAAAATGCTACCTTTTTGGTGCAGAATTCAGTTTCTAAAAAAAACCTTAAAGCATTCATATACCTTTAAATGAAATCTGCTGAAAAACCAGATGGCCTGGAAAAATGGGATTTTCTAATGACATTCTAATGTTTTTGTGATGCTGCTGACTGTATGTAGCCCATATATCTTTTTAATGTAACAAATAACATTACTGTTATTTGGCGCAGGGGTGAGGTGGGGTCCTGGGAGGGGTAGTAAGAGGGTTCCCGGGGCTTCTTTGATTAGGTGTTTAGATCGTTTTTTAAGAGGGCTAGGGAAGTGGGTGGGTTGTGAGAACGGGACTCAGCGCAGCCCAGTGCAGGATTGGGATGGGGGTGTGCGTGGTGGGGCCGGTGGGACCCCGGAGGTGAGAGTGGGAGCGACGATCTCCAGGGTGGTTGAGCTCGGCAGGGGATGACAAGGCATGGGGCCACATCATGTTAGGGAAGCACGCCCCCGGTGTCTTCATACGGTGATGTGCTCCGACCCCACTGCCTCCTCCCAACTCCCTGGGGGCCCAGGATCTAGGACCCCTGGGCTCCGACTGGTGTACTTTAATGCCAGGTCCATGGCTAATAAGGCAACCCTCCTCTGTGAGGTAATTGAGGCGGCTGCGGACCTGGCTTGCATCACTGAGACCTGGGTGGGCCCAGAGGGTGGAGTCCCTCTGGTTGAGTTATGCCCCCCAGGTTTTCGGGTGTTGCACCGGTCACGAGCCCAGGGGAGGGGTGGGGGGGTGGCTGTTGTTATTCGGGAAGCCCTGATTCCAAGGGAGGTCCCTGTTCTGGAGATAGGCGGGTGTGAGGCCCTCCTTTTGAGGAGTGGGCCGGGGAGTTGGGTGGGCTTGTTGCTTACATACCTTTCCCCCAGCTATGTAGCATCTGCCCTGCCTGGCCTTCTCGATGCCGTCTCGGGGGTGGCGTTGGAGTTCCCTGAGCTTATTGTTCTGGGTGACTTCAACTTGCCTTCCCTTGGGGCGTCGTCGGGTTTGGCCCAGGAATTCATGGCCTCCATGGCGGCCATGGGCCTGACTCAGGTGATTGATGGCCTGACTCATGAGGGGGGCAACATGCTCCACCTGGTTTTCATCTGAGCAGTGACGGAATGGTCTGGGGTATGGCGATTTTTCTATCCATCCAGTTCCATGGTCAGATCATTATCTCCTATGGCTGGCTTTCCATCAAGCTACCCCACACTGCTGGGATGAGGAGCCACTTAAATGGTTCCACCCCAGACACCTGATGGATCCAGAAAGGTTCCAGGCAGAACTGGGGTTCTTCCCTACATCCTTGGCCCACAGCTCTGCTGAGGCCCTGACGGCAGCCTGGCAGCAGGCGGCGGTGGGGGCCCTTGACAGAGTTGTCCCCATGTGTCCCCTTACCCGGCGCAGATCCCGGATGGCTCCCTGGTATACAGGGGAGCTCCAGGAGATGAAGCGTCGGAGAAGGGCTTTAGAGAGCAGATGGAGGTCGACCCGCTCTGGTTCTGACCAAGCCCAGCTAAGAGCCCATATTAGAACTTACCTGGTAGCTGTGAGAGCGGCGAGGAGGGCTTACTTCTCCGCTCTCATAGCATCTGCAGGTAACCGCCCAGCCGCCCTGTTCGGGGTCACCTGCTCCCTATTACATCCGGGGGCTGTGGTGGATCCCTTGCAGGGCAGAGCTGAGGAATTTGGATTATACCTGGATTCCTCAGATCTGGGAAGGGCTGGACTCTAATGTGCAGGGGCCTGACCCTGGGGGTGCAGATGGTCTGGCCAATGCAATCTGGACTGAGTTCGATCCTGTTTCTGAGGATGAAGTGGACAGGATCATGCGACGACTGAGTTCCACCACGTTTGTTGGACCCGTACCCTTCCTGGTTGGTTTACGCCTCCAGGGAGGTCACGAGCGGCTGGCTCTGGGCAGTGGTCAACGCTTCATTAAGGGAGGGTGCCTTCCCTGCCGCCCTTAAAGAGGCGGTGGCACGGCCCCTCCTGAAGAAGCCTGCCCTGGACCCAGCCGAATTGAACAACTTTCATCCAGTCTCCAACCTTCGCTGTTGAGAGTGTGGTGGCTAAGCAGTTTCCACTTTTCCTGGAGGAAGCAGACTACCTAGATCCATACCAATCGGGCTTCCGGCCCGGGTATAGCACGGAGACAGCATTGGTCGCACTGATGGATGATCTCCTGAGGGCTCGGGACAGGGGTTTTCCCTCTGTCCTGGTCCTGTTAGATCTCTCAGCGGCTTTTGATATCATCGACCATGCTATCCTGTTGCGGCGTCTTGAGGGGTTGGGAGTGGGAGGCACTGTATTGCAGTGGTTCTCCTCCTTCCTCTCGGGACGCTCACAATCAGTGTTGGCAGGGGGGCAGAGGTCGGCACCGAGGGCTCTCACTTGTGGGGTCCCTCAGGGGTCTGTCCTCTTGCCTCTCCTGTTCAACATCTATATGAAGCCACTGGGCGAGATCATCTGTGGCTTTGGGGTGAAGTATCATCAGTACGCTGATGATACCCAGTTGTACATCTCCACCCCAGGCCACATCAGTGATGCCCTCTCCGTCATATCCCGTTGTCTGGATGCGGTACGGATCTGGATGGACAGGTACCTGCTTCGGCTCAATCCGGCCAAGACAGAGTGGCTGTGCATACTGACATCTCGTCCAGTCAGGAGATTCCATCTTTGGTCATGGGGGAGAGGTGTTGCCCCCCGGGACAGGGCACGGAACTTGGGTGTCCTCCTGGATTCACGGCTCAGGATGGAGGAGCAGGTGGGGGCCGTGGCCAGGGGGGCATTTGCCCAGGTTCAGCTGGTTCGCCAGCTGTGCCCTTATCTGGACCAAGATGCCCTGCGCACTGTCACTCAGGCACTTGTTACCCCGCTCGACTACTGCAATGCTCTCTATTTAGGACTGCCCTTGCATACCAGAATGCGGCTGCACGGGTTGTGATGGGAGCGTCCCGGTACTCCCATGTTACACCCTTCCTGCGCGAGCTGCATTGGCTACCGGTTGCCCTCTGGATGAGATTCAAGGTCTTAGTATTAACATTCAAAGTCCTACGAGACATGGGTCCGGTTATTTACGGAGCCGCCTACTGCCGGAATCAAATACCAACTGCCCTGTACGAACGCACAGGCAGGGGCTTCTCGGGGAGCCTGATGGCCCATTTATAGGGCCATGCAGAGGAATTTTCTGTGCACCTGTAGGATAAAATCGCTTGGATTAATTCCCAACTGGTTACCAAGCCTCATGTAAGTCCTGTGGAGATGCCCAGAGAATAGACTTACCCATTTATTTGGGAATGGCTTGATTCTGTTGGACTTGAGGAAATGGACGGGATCCTCTGGAATGTAAATGCTACCACCTGTGTATTAGATCCATGCCCCTCCTGGCTGGTTAAGACTGCCCAGGAGATAGATGGTGAATTTATCCTTGTTGGCGGGGAAATTCCTGGATCTTTTTAAAGAGGCACTGGTGTGCCCCCTCCTTAAGAAGCCATGTCTTCATACCATTCCGACAATTTTGCCCAGTCTTCAACTTCTTTGAGGGAAGATGGTTGAGAAGGCGGTGTGTTACTGAGGAAATAGATTATTTGGATTCTCTTCAGTTAAGTTTCAGGCCCAGTTTTAGGACTGAAATGGTAGTGGTCACAGTCATAATTAATCTTGGGTAGTATCCATGTTTGTTTTGACCTCTTGGTCACTTCTGATACCATTGACCATGCTATCTTTTTGGGCTGACTTAGTGAGCTGGGGGTGGGAGGCTCACCTCCTTCCTCCAAGTCAGTCTCAACCAGTCTTGACAGGTAGCCCCATAATGTCACTTACCATTAATACAGTCTTGGAGGAATCCCCAGGATATCGGAGACTGAAGACCACCAAAGTGCCCAAAAAGCAGAAGAAGGTGACAGTGGCAATATTTCTTACATCTAGCATGGATTCTACCAATGGGATGGTGCCCATTGTCCAGTCACAACACAATTCAGAAGGATTTAGAAGCAGCCAAGCATTTACTGGAAGGAGGTAATTGAAAGTCAGCTGCCTCACAGGAGATGGACTTACAGCAGCTGGGTTATCAAACCTAGAAAGAAAAAGTTGAGTTGAGGTGCAACCATATGACATGACATATAACAGGAGACTTATATTAAATGTCTGGATTAGATCCAGGATTGAGTAAAAAAGTATTTTGTGAAATGGATGACCTAAAGAGAGAGGTTGGAGGGAAAATGATTTTTTCCCTCTTCCTTCCCCTACAACAATGCTGAAGAAAACTTATTCAAAACAGCATTCAAAATGGGACAGTAGCAATGGTGAAAACTGCAGCCCCAACCTAGCTGGATTCTTATGTTTGCCAAGTGAAGGACCTTCCATTCATGAAGGGCCAAACCTTAGTTAGAATTCTTGCAAAGCTGCCTTGACCTTTTATTGAACCAAGGAAAACAACAATTTACGATTTCTATAATTTAGCAGATACAAGCTGAAGTCCAAAGCAAGCAAGTTAACTGATCAGTTAATCTGTTTAAACTGGGTTAGGCAACTTTTAAAAGTCTGGTGCAAGCAGAACCTTACTGGGTCATGATTCATGTATCATGTACAAGGTCAGGATGCCCAGAAGATTACTTTGCTGATACAGACATGATTAACTGCTGAAATCACCAAGGAACTTATATTGCATGTATCTAGGACTGCAAAATGTAGCCATGCCTGTAATATTTTATGAGAAATATGTTAAAATGCTCTCTCTTCTGCCAAAGCTTCTTTACATAAATGTTAAATACTTTTGTTTCTGCTTTCCCCACTCCTTCTTACTATTGGTTTTACATTTATTGTTTTATTGTACAATTTATATGTTGTAAACTGCTTTGAGATGCTTTTATGTAGTAAATAGTATAAAATATATTAAGTGAAACCACCAAGTTTCACTTAATATAGGGTATACTGAAGTGCACCCCAAAATTATGCAAACAAATTCTCAGGACAGAGATAGCTATTAACTCAAAAGCCAGCAACTGCTTGATTCAAGCCGCAAGTGCAGAGTAGAGTCCATTGGAATATGGGAAAGGGACCAAGGTATAAACTGTTATGGGTATAAGAAAGAATAATAGTTATGTTGACAGAGAAGCCTCAATTGTTTAATACAATTTCAGCCTATTCGCAGTAGACATTCTTATCTAACTACAGCATGTCAAGGGTCTGAGAACTTCTGCTGAGTTCAAACCTGCCATCCAAATTAAGCTATGAATAGTTGACTTTCTGGAGATCTATGACTGAATCCTGGATGAAGACACATGAGCTGCATGCATGCGCCCTATCTTTTGCAGATGAACAAATCTGAGACAGGCAATGCATACTTTATCTTCTAATTTCATTCCCTATACTTACAGGGGAATTCCTGAATAGACTTATGAGTTTGTTGAAACAATACACATAAAAGCAAACATGTTTAATGCATAAGTGAGATAAAATATATATCCTGAACACAAAACCAAGGAATAGGAATACTACTTCAAACAGAAATATTTATCCACTTTTCCCCAAGTTCCTTCACTATTACAAACAGTGGAATTTACCTTGTAAACACTGGTAACTGGGATTGAATAACTTGAACTCTGATCACAACAAGTAGTAGGGTACTGAACATCAGAACTATCAGTTTCAGTAGCATTTGAAGCATACAGTAGGGAATGCTGCCTTTGCCTTGAAGAATGTGTAACACTGTATACCAAAGAATTGGCACAGTATACTGGACAAGGAAATAAAAGCAAACAATATTCAAATGAATCTTCTGACAACATTTATCACACAAGCAAACTTTTTCAATATAATGCAATCCAAATGTGCAGGTCTACAATTCCTCAAATTCCCAAACAAGGTAGCAGTAATTATGGGGACTTCATTCAATTGAAACCCACCAAATGGAGAGAAAAGAAAGAACCTTCAAACAGGATTCAAAAACCTTTCTGCCCCTTTATTTCAAAGGGAAATATTTAAACAAGCTTGTCTCATGATTAATGTAACCAAACACTTTTAAGTTTTATTCACTGATCATATTGAGTTCTGCCATACATCAAAATATTTTTCAATTCAATAAGCTATTAATGTTATATTCACTGCCAGTACATTTAACATAAATCCAATATTGTCTAAGAGTTGTATGCGCTCCGACTCCCATGCCTCTGCCCACTCGACACGGGACTCGGAGGCCCTGGGCTCAGGTTGGTGTATTTTAATGCCAGGTCCGGATTAATAAGGCCCCTCCTTGGTGAACTAATCAGGAGGCCATGACCTGGCCTGCATCACTGAGACCTGGTTGGGGCCGGAGGGTGGAGTGCCTCTGGTTGATTTATGCCCCCAGGTTTTCAGATTCTACACTGACCACCGAGCTCAGGGGAGGGGTGGGGGTCGCTGTTGTTATCTGGGAGACCTTGATTCCAAGGGAGGTCACCGCCTGCAGATAGGCGGTGTGAAGCTCTCCTTTTGAGGTTGGGGCCTGGTGGTCGGTTGGGCCTGTTGCTGATATACCTATCCCCCAACTATGTGGCAATGGCTCTTCCTGGGTTGCTCGATGCCCTCTCGGGAGTGGCGGTGGAGTTCCCAAGCCTTTTGGTTTTGGGTGACTTCAACTTGCCCTCCCTGGGGGGGACGTCGGGATTGGCCCAGGAGTTCATGGCTTCCATGGTGGCTATGGACCTGACCCAAATAATACAGGCCCCACACGAGGGGGGCAACACACTCAACCTTGTTTTTGTCTCAGAACATTGGTGCAGTGATCTGGGGGTGGGCACCGTGAATGTCCAACCCATAGCATGGTCAGATCACTATCTCCTGCTGGTCTTCCAACAAGCGGCCCCACACCGTTGGGATGAGGAGCCACTGAGATGGTTCCGCCCCAGACGCCTGATGGACCCTGAAAGGTTCCAGACGAACTGGGGTTTTTGACCGCCTCCTTTATCCACAGCTCGGCCAAGGTACTGGCCACCTGGCAACAGGCTGCTACTGTGGCCCCTCGACCGAAGGTCCCCTTGTGTCCCCTCACTCACAGAGATCCCAGACGGCCTTGGTTCACGGAGGAGCTCAGGAGATGAAGCAGCATAGGAGGGGTTAGAGAGCAGGTGGAGGCCGACCCACACCGACCTCAAGCCCAGCTAAGAGCCTATATTAGGACTTATCTGGTAGATTTGGGAGCGTAAAGGTCATTCTCCGCCTCATAGCCAAGAGATGACCACCCAGCTGCCCTGTTTAGGGTCACCCTCCCTCTTACATCGGGGACAGGCTGGATCCTATGCAGGGTAGGGCTGAGGAATTTGGTCAGTATCTGTTGGATAAGATCGCCGGATTCAGGAGGGGCTGGACTCTAATTTGCAGTGGTCTGAGGAGGGAGGGCAAGAAGTCCAGCTGATATCATCTGGGCTGAGTTTGATCCTGTTTCCGAGGATGAAGTGGACAGGATTATGATGCTTTGAGTTCCACCATGTTTGTTGGACCGTGTTCTTGGATGGTGTATGCTGCCAGGGAGGTCACGGCGGCTGGCTCGGCAGTAGTCAACGCTTGCTAAGGGAGGGCTCTTTTCCCCTGCCTTGAAAGAGGCAGTGGTGAGACCCTCCTGAAGAAGCCTGCCCTGGACCCTGCCATATTGAACAACTTTCGTCCAGTCTCCAACCTTGTTTTTAGCGGTTGTTGAGAGTGTGGTGGCTCAACAGTTTCCGCTTTTCCTGGATGAAGCGGACTATCTAGATCCCTATCAATCGGCTTCCCGCCCGGTTCAGTACAGAGACGGCATTGGTCGCACTGATGGATGATCTCTGAGAGCACAGGACAGGATTTTCCTCTGTCCTGGTCCTATTAGATCTCTCGGTGGCTTTTGATGCCATCGACCATGGTATCCTATTATGCTCTTGAGGTTGGAGTGGGAGGCACTGTTTTGCAGTGGTTCTCCTCCTACCTCTCAGGGTTCTCGCAATCGGTGCTGGAAGGGGCAGAGGTTGGCCCCAAGGGCTCTCATGTGGGGTCCTGCAGGGGTCGGTCCTCTTGCCCCTCCTGTTCAACATCTATATGAAGCCGCTGGGTGAGATCATCCAGGGTTTTGGGATATATATATCTCCACCCCAAACCAAATCAGTGATGCCCTCTCTGTGATGTCCTATTGTCTGGATGCGGTACGGATCTGGATGGGCAGGAACAAACTACAGCTCAATCCGCCAAGACTGAGTGGCTGTGCTGACAGGCATCTCGCCCAGTGAACATATTCCATCTCTGTTGCTCCCCTGTGGATAGGGCACGGAACCTGGGGGTTCTCCTGGACTCATGGCTCAGTTTGGAGCAGCAGGTGGGAGCCGGTCCAGGGGAGCCTTGCCCAGGTTCGCTGGTTCGCCAGCTGCCCTTATCTGGATCGAGATGCCCTTCCGACGTCACTCATGCACTTGTTACGCCCCCTGACTACTGCAACGCCTTCTATGTAGGACTGCCCTGCATACCATCCAGAGGCTCAGCTGATGCAGAATGCAGCATGGTTGTGATGGGAGTTTCCTGATACTCCCATGTTACGCCTCTCCTGCATGAGCTGCATTGGTTGCCGGTTGCCCCTGTCTGATTCAAGGTTCTGATGTTAACATTCAAAGTCCTTCATGGCATGGCTCCAGGGTACTTGCGGGAGCGCCTCCTGCCGATATCAATACCGTTGCCCTGTGCGCAGCACACAGGCTGGGACTCGGGTGCCATCACGACAATGTCAGCTGGCGGTGCCCTGGGAAGGGCCTATTCTGTATCGGCTCCTGCCTTATGGAACCAACTACCCGCTGAGCTCTCGCTGGCTCCCGATCTCTCCTCTTCCGACGCGATCTAAAAACCTGGTTGTTTTACAGGCTGGGCTGGACTGATCTCCTGGGGAGAGGGTGGGATTTAATTCATTTTAATTCGGTTTTATAGTTGTATTTTGGCTTGTCTTCTTTTTAAATATATTGTTCTGTGTTTTATCTGTGAGCCACCCGAGTCCTTTTGGAGAGTGGCATACAAGTCTAAATAAATAAATAAATAAATAAATAAATATTTCATGTATTTCAAATATCCATTAACACAACAATGCATGTATTCTATGCATACTAGGATGGTTAGGTCCTCAATCCAAACTCTTCATGCATCTGTCTTGTAGAAAATAGTTCATGTTACCTCCCAGATTTAGAACAGCCTTAAAAGGTGGGTTGTTCTATTATGGCAATTTAATTGTACTATAGTCTATTCTGAAGTTTGCTTATTCTCTACTGACCCATTTCTTTTCACTGGCTTGGTTATCATGGAACTTAAAAAAATATTTCCAGGGTTGATGCAGTTATACCTGAAGTAATGGGGCACAGGGGAAATAATTTTAATAGATAAGAACTGGGAGGTCTGTGGATTCCTTTGCCAGTAATTCAATAATAGGAACAAGAGTTTTCATTTGGTATTTTTAGCTTTGGACAAAACCTATTGCATGTGAGACGTCATTGGTATCTTGCATTTGCATGTGCCTTGGAACTTAGGTGAGGTAGTCCTGTTTCAAACTTGTTTTAGCTGTGTGGCCTTCAACTCCCAGAATTCCCAACCAGCATGGTGATTCAGAACTCTGGAGTTGAAGTCCACACATCTTGAAGTTGACAAGTTTGAAAAACACTGATCTAATCAGTCTGGAATACATTTGAGTGTCCTCGCTTAGCACAAAGAGATCCCAGATAATCTTTATGATACTTTCAGTTCTATTCTGCAATAAAAATGTTGGGACTAAATTATTCATCTAGATATATTCATTAAATGTAATACATACCCTGTGAATAGAGTGTGATATCACCAACTTGAATAAATGTATCTAAAGGGAATCATTCAAATCCCATAGCCAAATGTCTCCATGTGACATATTTTCATTTCAGATTTGAAATTGAATCAGATAAATTCCTTACCCTTGAGCAATAAATACTTCATAGACACAACATATCCCCACCACGTTACTCCTTGTTCCTTACATAATGTAGCAACAGCCACCAAACAAACTGTTGCTGCAATAGGAGTCCACACTGCAATATAAGATACAAAAATAGTTAGTCTTCATGAAACTGGGAAAAGCAACATTGCAATTCAAATGTCAGCCTGGAAATATTTCCTCATTCTCTGAACACTGAATGTACATTGTCTTGCCAGATGGTTTTATTGGAGACTGACCACATTTTATAGCTATTTAAGAATAGAAATACCATCTTATACTGTAACAATCATTTGTAGATGCCATGCCGAGGTATAGTTCTCCAATCTGGTGCCCTGCCACAACTTCCAAAATCATATGGCCTTTGCTCGTTTCCTTAAATTAGGATTGGGTGACCTTTTACAGATGTCGGCTTTCCTTAAAAATATTTTTTTATTGTGAGACATGTGGTGGCAGAATTGCAGCAAGGAATGATTGATTCCAGTGCTAAGGGTATGATTGGGACCTATTGCTCTCTGGCACCTCATAGGCTTTCATTTTAATATATGCTTTACTCTTATCCACAGAACAACAGATAGCTCTGAACTGACTTGTTACACAGTGATTTGAAATCACACAACCACTGCAGTTTCCCTATCTGGGCTTTCAGTAACTACATTGAGGATGGCGGGTAGGGGATGAATTGTTGACCACTTTACCTATAGTGTTTTCTGGCCCTCTGGATCTGGTATAGACAGAAAAGCAGCCAGAAAAATTGATGAGAGAAGTTCTGCTCTGCCCACCACACCAGTTACCTAAATAAAACATACAGCAATATAAATCATTTAAATAAAATGGGATAAAGTATTAAAGTAATGGACAAAAAATCTTACATATATTTGTATCAGAGTTCTGACCTTCCATTGTTTTGATGAAGTATGCAGGGACAGAATTAGACTGCCATCATGTGGATAAACAAGGAAATGCCCATATTCTAAATTAGTATTATAAGTAAAGTGAAGATGCTCTGAGGCAGGGGTGTCAAACTCATGTCGTCATGGTGTCGCCACATGACGCATCACGCTTCCCCTTTGCTAAACCGGGCATGGGCGTGGCCAGCACGTGTTGCATCTGGCCCGTGGTCCTGCAATTTTGACACCCTGCTCTGAAGTCAAGCCCAACTCCTGTTGACTTCTATTAACACATCCATAGACTTTTTTTGAGGATAGTATATATAGTACTGCCATTGCCTTTTTCCAGGGTGATTTTCCAACTCCCAGCCCACATCCCCAAATTAATCAGGACTGACTTGCTTGGCTTTAACTTGCAGAACTTAGGAAGAAAGCAAGTTGCCATATCAGAGTTGTTTTGTTTTTAGTCAGGAATGAATTTTGGAGAAAAAAATGTACATTATGCCAAACAAATGTAACCTGGAATAAACCTTTCTTTCTTTCTCTTTTGGTTGCATGACATAAATGGAAGGGTGGGAAAGAGAAAATAGAGTAAGAAGAATCTGACTCATTCAGAGACCAAGAATGAGGGAAAATGTTGATTGCTCGGTGAATATATGCTTAGAAAAAGCTCTTCGGATTCAAAAGACATGATGTAATCTGAGTACTGTGTATGTACATTAACAGTCATTTTGCCAAGCAGAAGCCCTGCCAAACACATGACCTTGGAACGTTCTTGACACAATTGCACAAGCCTTCAAGAGGACAAGTTGCCTCACAGCTTTAACAAGGGAGCAATTCACTGCTTATGCCAGTTCACTTCCTAAAGCACACTTCAAATGCACTAACACAATCATGTGGTAGCTGGAAAGGTAATGTCTGGAAGTAAATGATAGGTTGAAATGTAGATGTATTTGAGAATAAAAAAACCCCTTATTTTAACATTTCCCCCCATTTCTTTAAATTGTTTTCTCACTATCATCACCCTGCATTGTTTCCCTACACTGTTTAGGAACTCGCCACAGTTTGAACTAGCAAGACCTTTAAATTTACTTACTGCTTCAGTATGTATGGGATGTACTGCGAATAGTAAAGATGCAACCAAACTGCTTTTGTTGTCTAAGAAAAGCTTACAGACTTTGAGGAAAATGATACAAACAATTCCGTGAAAGATGACATTCAGGAAGTGGTAAGAAATAGCATTTAATTCACTGAAAAGATAGTTCAAACGAAATGTGAAGACGGTGAGAGGGCGATACGACTTATGACTTCTCTCCTAAAAAGACAAAACAAAGAAGTAAACAACATCACATAGATGAAAAGAAATAAAAACTATTGGTAAAATGGAAAATTCTAAAAATAGTTTTATTTATTATTATTTATTTTATTTTATTTTATTATTTGGTTTATATGCAGCCTATCTCCGAAGGACTCAGGGCTGCTCACATAAAAACAACTAATACAAAAGTTAAAAGGAATTAAAAGTATTAAATCAATTGGACCAAATAAATATTTAAAACCCTACCACAAAACATTTAAAACACCCCCCGTTCAGTCCAGGCTGGCTAGTTCAAATAGCCAAATCTTTAGGCAGCTAAAGGAGCGGAGGTCAGGGGCCAATCATAGCTCCAGGGGAAGCTGGTTCCACAAAGTGGGCACCCCACAGAGAAGGCCCTCCGCTAGGGACCACCAGCTGACACTGTCTGGCCAACGGTACCCCAAGGAGGCCCTGTCTGTAGGCGTGCACTGGGCAATTGGTTTTAGAAGCCTAAACAAGTAGTATATGTATCTACCCCCTTAAAGATGATGCTAAATGAACAGCCAGATAGACAAACTAGGCAAATGCATAGTTTGCATAGTTTACATACACTGCACAAATCCACTCCTTTGTACGTTGCTAGATTACATTGTATTTTCTCTTCAAACATTCAAAGTAACATGAATAGGAGATTTGGAAAATTGCCAATGTCCTCCTGAGCCTTGAGGGCACTCATGCCAATTCTGTTTGCTCAAAACTATCAAATCTTCTTCCTGAAGTTCTCTGTGTATGACAGAGTCTACTTGCTCATTCCATTTTTTTCTTGATATGATGAGGGTTTATAAGTATAAAGTATGAATTTCAGATAATCTAGTTTGAATTACATTGATTTTTCCTGTAGTCTTTAATATCGATGATCAAGATTTATATCCTGGTCATCATATATGTTGTAAAATAAAATGAAAGAAAAATAAAATTTCAGTATTTTGTAATATATCATTGAAGGCTGAAATGACATTTTTGAAGTGCAAAGTAGGTTTATGCATTGGTTCAATGCTTAATAAAAATGCTTTAAGTGTCCTATAGAGAATATTTACCTCAGACATGGGTGTTCCCCAGAAGTCATTCAAAAAAAGATTCTTAATTGGAGTTGAAGGATGCAAATCTTTATTGTCCAAAATGGCAGAAACATCATCAAAAACAAAGCCACAAAATAGACTGTTCCAGTAGCAAGCGGCCACTACTCCAAATATTAGTGCAAATTCCTTTGGGCTAACATAAGCCATCTTCTCTGGAACTCATACAAACTATCTGTAAAAAAAAATTCAGCTTGTTTTAAACATCTGCTTCCATCAACATAAATATACACAGAGAAGGTTAACTGAAAACCAGAAGATTGCTGCTTATCTCTATAAGTAAATAAAACTCTTTTCACAAAAAATGGACACATTTTAGCATAAAGGCTGCAGCTTTATATCCAAGCAATACTGCTTGCTGGTTTCACTCACTTGCTTTCACACAAGACTTAAAAAAGTGATAACATCTGGTATTTTGCTAATTACAATTTTGAAAAACAAAAACAAAAACATTCAAAAAGATGGGCTGGTTCATAACTGCTTAGAAGAGAATCATCTATTCCAACAATACTTTCAGTAATGCTTTTGGGAGGGAGGAGGAAAACTACCACCTTATACAAGCCTACACACTGAGCTTCACTTCTAAAGATATACGCATGGGTTTGTATTTTTAGTCTCAGGAATTATAACATCCTAATTCCTTCTCTTTCAATGACAAGAGCAGAAAGCTTTGATTTCAAAAGAAATAGTATGCCGTCCTTAGGGACCAAATCACTTACTCTGAACTGAGTTACCTTTCTTTGAACTGAGATATTTTTCCTGCAAATATTATTTTCTGCTTTAAGAGTTAATCCTCTTAAAATTAACTGTCTCCTTACCAGGCTGGTGGCCATAGGTATGCATTAAAAACTGAATAGGAAGTTAAGCCATGCTGTCTAGTTTAACTGAGGGCACACAAATACATACAACATAATATTGGAATAAATAGCAAAGGGGAAAAAAGCAACAGGTGTTTATATCGATAAAAATTAAAATCAGATACATTATTTATTGATCAGAAAGTAACATATAATTTGCAATGAAAATGTATCTCCTTTGAAGTACATTTTATCCTGAAAGGTACTGTATTAATCATTTACTACTACTACTACTACTAATCCTTTTAGATTGCTGTAAGTCTTTCAGTACTTTTCAGATAAATTTATTTTATTTATTTCATTTTATTTTACTTGGACTTGTATGCCGCCCCCTCTCCGAAAGGACTCGGGGTGGCTCACAAATAAAAACACAGAACAATAAATAATTTAAAAAGAAATTAAACCTAACAAGCCAAGCCGAATAAAACTCATTAAAACCAATTTAAAATCCCCCCCCCAGCCCGGCTTGTACAAACAACCAAGTTTTCAGATCGCGGCAGAAAGAGGAGAGATCGGGAGCCAACCAGAGCTCCAAGGGTAGTTGATTCCATAAGGCAGGAGCTGCTACAGAATAGGCTCTTCCCCGGGGCACCGACAGCCGACATTGTCATGTGGACGGCACCCCGAGAAGTCCCAGCCTGTGTGCTCACACAGGGCGATCGGTAATAAATAATTGTTAAAGTTTACAGGTCCTATTAAACAGATTAAAAACTTTAAATTGACTTATTAAAACATAAGTAAGATTGTATACTATGGATGGACCTTTTCAGACCATACACATCTTTAACCTGTTGGCAAGTGCTGACACCTTGGCATCTAATGAACTGTAGCAACTGTTGATACTCTTTCTGGATGTAGTATCGAAATCAAAATCCTTAGACTCGTCAGTGAATCAGCAATTGCTGAAAAATGAATGGGCACTTGGAACTACCAGTAGTTTTACTGACTGTAACCAAAATACAATAGCTCTTCTCATGAAAAAAAAAATTGGTAGGCAAATATACCTTGCCAGAGAATCCCTTACTTAAAAGTGAACAATTATCACATTAGTCTGGATATGGTTGTTATGACAGAACCATGTTTCTCTATATTACATATCAAAATGTACATATAGAGAAAAAGGCATTTTCTTTTACTGAATGAGATCAACCACCATTATAAAAATAAAGTTTTCAAAAGGATTGTACACACATTTGATTTTATCAGCAATCTTGAATTAACGTTTTGATTCAATCTGTTCACCAAGATTTTTATGTCCATATTAAAATAAAAATGCACAATGCAAAAAAAGTCAAGCATTTTATCTTTGAATGAAGCAATGATTAAAGAAGAATTTGGGATGAGTATCCAAAAATCAACATTTTTAGAACATTAACCTTACCAGTCAAGCATAATATCTTTTTCATTTATGCATTTTCTTGAAGAAAAGCCATTTCTAAAATCTTTTTTCCAATCTGTAGTACTATCAGTAAGTGATCTGTTACAGTGTTTATGGATCTTTACTAGGAGAAAGGGAAAGAAAAATAAGACAGTCTTAGGAAACTTATTTAGATCAATTTTATTTAAGCCACCTTAGCACAGTTACCTTAAACTGTTGGAATTGCAGAATATATATACTTGTTATGCAAAATATTGCATGGCAATATTAAGATTATCCCAAAATATAAACCGAGAAATACTTGTGATTAAGCCAGTTCTAATATTAATATAGTGTCATTTAGTGACTTCAATTGATTCCAGCAAAATGGTCATAGAGCAACACCGCTGCCAAGTAAACCATGTGACACTGTGTGTATTGAGATAGATACATAGAGATGCTAAGATAGCTGGCTGCTGCAATCTTGTTCAGATAAAATTCTCTCATACAGTGTCCTATGCCTGACCCCTTCCTTGCCAGGGATGGGATGCTACTGGTTCGACCCGGTTCTATAGAACCGGTAGCTCTGAAGAGCAGTCACCGAACCGGTTTGCTGCGACGACCTTCTGGTCATCTGTTTGGCCCACCCGCCCGCCCGGCTTTTGGTTGTCCTTATTTCCTGCTTTTTCAACCTCACCTGCTTTGCTACACAGCTGAGGTTGAAAAGCAGGAAAGAAGAGGATTTTCAAATGCTGCGACTTGTCAGCTGTCTTGGCGACAG
>SOZL01001870.1:0-21525 GCA_009733165.1 Naja naja | reverse complement strand
TGCCGTTGTAACTCTGAACGGTCACTAAACGAATCGTTGTCAGTTGAGGACCACCTGTATGTAAAATATCTGCCCTGCCACCTCCGCTACCCTTGAAAACCCGCTCATGTCCCATCATCCTGCATCTATTGTTTGGACCAGTGGGTGGTATGCTACTGGTTCGGACCGGTTCCTCCAACGATCAGCTGAGAGTATAAAAGGAGCGAGAAGCACCTGGGCAGGTAGGAGGGTCACTCCTAGCTTGTCGTTTCTTCATCCTCTCAGCTGATGGTTGCATTTAGGGGGTGTGCGCACGCATGTTAGGATGCGCGCACGCAATCACCCACCGAACCGGTAGCAACCAAGGTAGGAACCCACTACTGGTTCAGATGCCCCTTCCTTGTTGGAAAATAATGCATGATGGCAGATAGGACAGCGCTTGTGATGACCCAAAGGGGCGTGGCACAAAGGCAACACAGTCACATAAGCCAGAAGTATTCCTTTAGTTACCTCCAACTTTGCTCCCAATGTCCAGGTTACCTTCAGCTGGAGAAAAAAAAACTCTCCCAAGAACAGTCTTTCTTTTTTAAATAAACTTTATTAGTCTTTTGTATATTTTAAAAATAAAACAAAAAATAAATGTCATGACATTAACAGTTTTGTGACATCCATCTCATCCATTTCTATCTTTTGTGCATATTTACAAACGTATACAATTTTGTGCAAATATATACATTTAATCTATAAGTTGCTTATCTTTAATTCCTTCATTTTCTCTGTCTTAATTCGATCCAATGATGCCATTTCCTCCAAATTCTATAGTGTTCAGACTCCTCTTTCTCTTGTACCATTAAAGTCAATTTGTCCATTTCAGCACGTGCCATTATTTTTTGAATAATCAGTTCATCCGAGGGTATACAGTTGTGCTTTCAGCATTGAGTATGAACTATTCTAGCAGCCATTAAGATATGTAATACAATGTATTTTATATTTTTTTCACATTTCTTTTTAAATATCCCTAACAGAAATAGTTCTGATTCCAATTCTACTTGTTCCTTAAGAATTTCTTGCAGCCATTGTTTAATTTTAAGCCAATATTTCTGAGTTTCTGAACAGGACCACCACATGTGATAGAAGGTACCCTCTTTCTTTCTACATTTCCAACATGCCGGATACATGTTGGGATATATCTTCGCCAATCTCACAGAGTCTTTAAGTGGAGGAAATTCAGTCCGAAAACAAAGTACATACGAACTGTAAATAAAAATCCACACAAACCATGCTGCAGCAATTAACTGGACAGGGTAGGAGAAGGAATTGCAGGCTTGAAAGCCCAGCAAAACACACACAGTTGGGAAGACGCCAGGAACCCAGATAAGCCTCGATGATACCAGATAATTCACGATTTGCTCCCAACAACTTTGCTGTGCGCAGCTTCCCTTTTTAAACGCTGTGTTCCCAGCTGCAGCTAATGAAGGGAATCAGGGCCCTTTCCTCCCCCATAAGCCACGCAGCCCACGTTGCTCCCTTCTACCTTCCTCCCTGCATGCCCTAGGTTGAAGAGGGGGTGGGCCTGGGTCTTCCTCTGAACACCCTCTCCCTTGTTCTACCTCTCCCCTGCTCTGCCCAGCTGGCCTTGGCCCTTCCCCAGTGTCTTCCACAGGCAACAGAGCCATACTCACACTCCCTGTCAGCTGCTTGGTCTCCTGCTCTGAATCAGATTCCGACAGGGGCATGACAGTGATCCAGAGGGTTAACGTCATTGCCCAGAGGATCATGGGCTGCCCTCTCCCCTCTTTGGAAGAGCTTTATAGCTCCCGCTGCCTTAAGAAAGTTCAAAACATCCTCAAAGATCCATCTCATCCTGGGCACTCCCTTTTTTTGAACTATTACCATCTGGCAGACAGTACAGAATAATAAAAACAAGGACAAATAGGCTGAAAAACAGCTTCTATCCCAGGGCAGTAACTATATTGAATTCTGCTGTATAGTGCAATATTAATTAATTAATTAATTAATTAATTGGATTTCTAACCCGCCCCATCTCCCGAAGGACTCGGGGCGGTGTACAATCATAAAACAATACAAATATACAATTAAAAAAATATTAAATAAGAAACCCAATTAAAGCTAAAAATAATAAAACCATTGTCTAAAAAACTCCCCTCCCCACCCTCAGCCCAGGTCAGCAAGTTGGAACAACCAGGTTTTGAGGTCCCGGCGGAAGGAGCGGAGGTCAGGGGCCACCCGAAGCTCCAGGGGGAGCTGGTTCCACAGCGTGGGTGCTCCCACAGAGAAGGCCCTGCCCCTAGGGGTCGCCAGCCGACACTGCCTGGCTGACGGAACCCCAAGGAGGCCCACTCTGTGAGACTGCACAGGACGATGGGAAACAGTTGCTGGCAGCAGGGTCTCCCGTAAATATCCCAGTCCTAAGCCATGAAGGGCTTTGTAGGTTAACACCAGCACCTTAAATCTCACCCGGAGGGCAACCGGTAACCAGGGCAGCTCACGCAGGAGGGGTGTAACATGGGAGTATCGGGACACTCCCATCACAACCTGCGCCGCTGCATTCTGGACAAGTTGAAGCCTCCAGGTGGTCCTCAAGGGCAGCCCCATTTTACAGAGCATTGCAATATCAGGGGTTTTCAGTTCAATGTGTGGCGTGTGAAGGATGTGTGTTTGCGTTTGTTTTCATGGTCATGATGGGCACTGAAGATGGTGTTTGATTTCGTTGTGCGAGGTGCAATGACAATAAAGTAATAAAATGGATAGGTTGCCAGAAGAAATAGAGAGAGAGAGAGAGAAAGGCCACTTTTTTAGCCCGGTAATATTTGGAGATTAGCATGAAGGAGCCGCTTCCCCTCTTGTCAAATCTGATTGACTTTCCATCCATCAACAGCTGTCAGTTGGCGGCTGGTTGCTATTTTTTTTACAGGTTAATCCCTTTGGAAGGAAGCAGCTGGAGGCTGGCGGAAAGGACACCTCCAATTTTCCACGTGGGGAGGGGGGAGCCCCCCATGGGGGGAACGTGGGCTCACCTCCGCAGTTCCCACCTGGCGCAGGTAAAGGCCAGTGATGCAGGTGGGGTTCCGCCTCAGCCTGCCATCCCCGGGAAAGCGCAGCCGAGCTCAGCCACTGGCGTTGTCTCATCTGGGGTGCAGCAGAGAAGTGATTTCCCCAGGGAGGAAGGCTGATGGAAGGCAGGAAACACACACACACACGCACACACACACACACACAGATGGAAAGAAGGAAAGGGAGAAGGAAAGAGAGAGAGAAAGGCAAAAAAAGAAAGGGAAAGAGAAAGACAGAGAGATGGAAAGAAGGAAAGAGCAGGAAAGAGAAGGAAAGAGAGAAAGGCAAAAAAGAAAGGGAGAGAGAAAAACAGATGGAAAGAAGGAAAGGAAGGAAAGAGAGAAAGAGAAAGGGAAAAAGAAAGAAAGGGAAAGGGAGAGAGAGAAACAGATGGAAAGAAAGGGAAAGGGAGAGAGAGAAACAGATGGAAAGAAGGAAAGAAAGAAGAGAGAAAGGGGAAAAAAGCAGTAAAGGGAGAGAGAAACAGATGGAAAGAAGGAAACTGGACACAAAAGAGTCGTGTTTTCTTTCTTTAAAAAAAAAGAAAGAAAGCAAGCAACCATCATAGGATCAGGACTTTTGTTTTTAAAGCAGACTGCTTCTCTCTCTCTCTCTCTCTCTCTCTCTCTCTCTCTCTCTCTCTCTCTTTTGTCAGGGTTGGGAAAAGAAAATTAGAATTCAAATAAAAGCACGTTTTCCTGAATGAACTTCCCACGAAAGAGAGGCTGTTGTGGTTGCTTTTAGAAAAAGGCCACTTGGCTTGGCGTTTTCCGTAAGGGGCTAAACTTTGAGAGAGGGCCCCAGGAGGGGTGAGAAGGGGCGAGCGAACCCATACAAAACTTCCCTTCCCTTCAAGCCTTGAAGAGAGAAAAAATTCCATCTTTGCGCACACAGAGACACACACAAACACAAACACACAGAGGCTCCGCTCCCCTTAAAAGTCAGAAAAGAAAGTTTGACAGATGGGCGACTCAGCCCTTCCATCACAATCAGAAAGATCCAAAGCTGGGGTGTTTCCCTCCCTTCTTCTCTTCCCTCCACTCTTTTTACACATTCTCTCCGTCACTTCAGACTTGGCGTGTGACATTCTTGGCGCAGTCCTTTTGGGCGCCTATTATATTTTATTTTTATTTTTTAAATTCCCATGCCAGGTCTCTTCAGGCCAAGAGCTGGCTGACCCTTTGCAAAGCGAGCCCCAGTTGGCATCCAAGGCTGCCGTGAAGGTGGGGTGTGTGTGGGAGGGCATGGTGTGGCCGGTGTGGGTGTCACTGGCACGCCAAAGTTTTCCAAAGCAAAGAGGCACAACCAGGTGTGCTTTGCTACTCTGATAGTGCACAGGGAAGTGTGTTTATGCTACTCAGGTTGTGCACAGGGAAGTGTGTTTTGCTGCTCTGGGTATAGGCAGGACAGTGCGTTTTACTTCCCTGATTGTGCACAGGGGAGTGTGTTCTGTTACCTTGGGTGTGCTCAGGGCAGTGTTTTGCTACTCTTGAGTGTGCAGGGGACCACGCATTTTGCTACTCTCTGCATGTTTGTGTGCATTGCTGGAGCACAGAAGTTTTCAAAGGAAAAGATGTGCAAGGCAGTCTCTTTTATTACTGTGTGTGTGTGTGAGAGAGAGAGAGTGACAGAGAGAGAGAGACAGAGACAGCAAAAGAGAGAGACACAGAGGGAAAGAGACAGTGAGAGAGAGACAGAGAGAGAGAGAAAGAGAGAGACAGACAGTGACAGAGACAGAGACACAGAGAGAAAGAGAGAGAGAGAGAAAGACAGAGAGTGTGAGACACACACACACAGATACACAGAGAGAGACAGACAGACAGACAGAGACAGAGAAAGAGAGAGACACATAGAGAAAAAGAGACAGAGAGAGACACAGAAAGAGACAGACAAGACAGAGACAGACAGAGAGAGACAAAGACACAGAGAGAGAAAGAGAGAGAGAGACAGTGACAGAGAGAGACACAGAGACAGAGAGAAAGAGACAGACAGAGACATACAAAGAGAGAGACAGACAGAGAAAGAGAGAGAGAGAGAGAGAAAGAGAGAGAGACATACAGAGAGAGACAGAGAGACACACAGAGACACACAGAGAAAGAGACAAACAGAGAGACAGAGACACAGAGAGAAAGACAGAGACAGAGAGAGAAAGAGAGAGAGAGACACAGAGAAAGAGACAGAGACAGAGAGAGAAAGACAGAGACAGAGAGAGAGAGACAGAGAGACAGAGAGACAGAGAGAGAAAGAGAGGGGGAGAGAGACATACATGGAGACAGAGAGAGAGAAAGAGAGGGAGGGAGGGGGGAGAGAGAGAGATGCTGTGCCTCCCCCAAGGCAGTGTGACCTAGAGACCTTGATGTACCCCTACTGCAACACCAGTTTGGGGGACCCAGCATGTGAATTATTGGATCCAAATTGCAGTACATCACATGATCACTAGATGGCGGCAACAAGGCATAGAAACTCTAAGTCTTTGTTCCCCCCTCTACTGGTCAATTAGATATTTGCAGCCAAAAAACTGATCACCCTAATCCGAACAAAGGAACTGTTTCGTTATCTTGGCGGAGGTGTCCAGGAGAGGGAAGCTGTCGAAAAAGTCAAGATGGCCACTGCAGCGATGCAATTGAAGCCCCGTACACTTTTGTGACACACACACAACAAGGGTTGGCGCAAAGTTTGATTTACTCTGCTTTGGCTCCCATCTCAATTTTCCCGACTTACCTCTTTTAGTTACTCAGGAAGCTTATAAATTGCTCTCACCGTTTCCATTTATGAACCACCTCTGATCCCATTTTTCCCAGCGAAGGGTAAGAATTTCAACCGGAGGCTTTGTGGTCAAAACAATTATTTTATAATGAGAAGAAATTTTTAGACCTCTTTTAACTGCCTAACTGAGTGGAGTTGACCTATCGACCAAAGAACCTGTTTCTGGAACGCCTCTGTTTTGGCTGCAATCATTTCTGCAGCCGACGTTTTCCAACGTTTTGTCGTCTTTTTTTTTCTCTTTTTCTTCCAATATGCAGTTAGGCTGCAATTGCAGCAGAATTGAAAACCTGGAAATATAAGCTGATTGAGTCTAGCCTGCAGATGTCCTGATGGCCACTAGATGGTGGCAGAGCTAAGGTTTTGGGCATAGCTTGCTGCCACCTAGAGGTCAAAAAGATGATTGCAGTCATCGATTAGACTTGTCTTTCTGTTCCAATTCCTACTCTTGCACAATTTTTTTAAAAAATAAATGAATCCTAAAATTAGGGGGGAAAAAACCACATTCCAGGCTGTATATAACTCAGGGAAGTCTGCCTGCCTGCCTGCCTGCCTGCCTGCCTGCCTGCCTGCCTGCCTGCCTGCCTGCCTATCTATCTATCTATCTATCTATCTATCTATCTATCTATCTATCTCATACCATACCATACCATACCATACCATACCATACCATACCATACCATATCTATAATGTATCTATTATCTATATACCTTTGTATATCACCTATCTATATCTATGTATCTATCATTTATCTATCATCTCTATCATCTATCATATCTATCTCTCACTCTCTCTATCAATCAGCAAACATCAACTCCATCAACCAATCAAGAAGCAACAACACAGCCAACAACACAGCCAACCAATCAGCAAACACCAATTCCATCAACCAATCAAGAAGCGACAACACAGCCAACAACACAGCCAACCAACCCGCTTACAGCAGAGCCAGCACACCACACCTCCCCTCCAGTATTTATAGAGAGAAGGCAGCTCAGATCACGCTTTGCTGGCACAAGCACGAAGCCGAAGACACCAGCCTGAAGATGGCGGGTGGGATCTCGTCAAAACGTCGCCAAGGTATTCTCAATCTTACACGGGACAAGACCCGAATACACCAAGACCTACACACACACACACACACACACACACACATATTCTTAAAAACAGCCTGACACACACGACTAAGACGAACTCAATACGCAAGCCTGACGATGGCAGATGAGATTCTGCCGAAACATTGCTATAACTTTAAAAGCACAACTATAAAGACGTGGGAAAATACCCGAACAAAGCTAAATACCATATATATATGGCACCATATATATCTATACCTATTATCTATCTATATGCCTTTGTATATCCTATCTCTATCTACCTATCTACCTACCTATCATCTATCTATCTATCTATTATCTATCTATCTCATCTGTCTATCTATATCATCTGCCTGTCTGTCTGTCTGTCTGTCTGTCTGTCTGTCTGTCTATCTATCTATCTATCTATCTATCTATCTATCTATCTGATAGGAAATCCCTCCTATTCTACCACCTTTTACAATATTAGACAACACAGTATCAACAGTGGAGACCTTCAAGTTTCTAGGCTCTATAATATCTCAAGAACTTAAAATGGACACCTAACATTAGGACTGTCATTTTTTAAAATTATTTATATGCCAGCCTTCTCCAAGACTCAGGGTGCTTACAATTTTGGATACAACCCAGTGTGCTCAGCAATAGCCTTCCTTCCATTGTATATGCCTGCTTATTACTGCGGCATTTTTACAAAGTCAGCTTATTGCCCCAACAATCTTGGGTCCTCAATTTACCTACCCCGAGAGGATGGAAGGCTGAGTCAACCTTGAGCCTGGTGGGATTCGAGCCTACAGCAGTTGTAGGCAGCTGGAACTTAAGTGCAGGCATTAACAGCCTGAGCCACCAAGGCTCTTAAAAAAAGGCACCAAAAAAAAAAATTTTCCTGCATCAACTCAGGAAGCTCAGAGTGTCCCAGGAGCTGCTGATCGAGTTCTGCAGAGCAATTACTGAGCCTGTCATTTGGACCTCAGTAACCCTCTGGTTTGCCACAGCAACCAAACAGGACAGGTAAAGACTCCGACGGATAGTTAGGACTGCAGAAAAAAATAATGTTGAATGAGCCTGCCTTCCACCAAGGATCTGTATAGTGTATACAGATCAGGAAGGGGGCTGAGAACATACCTGCAAACCCTTTTAACGCCTCTCCTCAATGCTATAGGGCAGTGGTGGCTAACCTTTTCGGCACCGGAAACCAGAAGGGCAGCTCCCAGATGCGCGCACGCGGGAGGCAGAGGTGGTATTCAGCCGGTTCTGACCAGTTCTGGAGAACCAGTAGTAGAAATTTTGAGTAGCTCAGAGAACCAGCAAATCCCACCTCTGAGTGGCCCTGCCCTCATCTCTTCTCTGCCTCCCATTGAGTCCCAGCTGATCAGCTGGGTCTTCTTTGGTTGCCCTGCACAGGAGAACAGATCTGGAAAGCAGGTTAGTGGGGTGGGAAAGGAATGGGGATTTTTAAAAAAATTACATTTATATGCCGCCCTTCTCCGAAGAGTCAGGCTTTACAATTTTTGGGATACAACCCAATGCGCTCAGCAATAGCCTTCCTTCCATTGTATATGCCTGCTTATTATTACTAAGCGGCATTTTTACAAAGTCAGCTAATTGCCCCCAACAATCTTGGGTCCTCAATTTACCTACCCCGAGAGGATGGAAGGCTGAGTCAACCTTGAGCCTGGTGGGATTCAAGCCTGCAGCAATTGCAGGCAGCTGGAACTGGAATTTTGCTGGAATTTTGCAGTACCCTTCCCCCAGGAATGGGGAGGGAATTGAGATTTTGCAGCATCCTTCCCCTGCCACGCCACCAAGCCACGCCCACAGAAACGGTAGTAAAATTTTTTGAATATCACCACTGGTGGGAAGGCCGGAAACCAGAAATGTAGCTTCGTGCATGCCAGCCACCTGGCCTTCCGGTTTCTAACACATACATGTGCATGAAAACCAGCTGGCTGGTGCGTACATGCGCTCCAGGGAGTTTGCACCACTCTCACGCGCACAAAGACCAGCTGGACGGCGTGCATGCGGCTGCCAGAACTCGGAAGAGCAACGAGGGACGGCTGGCGTGCCCGGAGAGATGGCTCTGCATGCCACTTCCAGCACAGGTGTCATAGTTCACCATCATGGCTATAGGGCATTGGACGCCAAAATAAGTGGACATAAAGACAGGGACGCAGTAGCATAGTCTCTGAGACGCTGAGCTTGTCGATCGGAAAGGTAGGCAGTTTGGAGGTTCGAATCCCTAGCGCCGTGTCATGGAGTGAGCTCCCGTTCCTTGTCCCAGCTTCTGCCAACCTAGCAGATCGAAAGCATGTAAAAAAGGCAAGTAGAAAAACAGGGACCCCTTTGGTGGGAAGGTAACAGCGTTCTGTGCGCCTTCGGCATTTTGTCATGCCGGCCACATGACCACGGAGACATCTTAGGACAGCGCTGGCTGTTCTTTGGCTTTGTGACGGAGATGAGCACCGCCCCCTAGAGCCAGAAACGACTAGCATGTATGTGTCAGGGGAACCTTCATCTTAAAGACAGGGGGCTTTTTGGCTTTCTTTCCCTGTGTCTCGGTTTAATATTCCTGATCCTTTTTTATTTTCATTTTCCACAAATCGTTGCATCTTTCTAGGACATTAAGGGGGGAAAAATGAGGATCGCTCAAGGAGGAGCGGGGACTGTTATCCCAGTATGCCTTGGTGTGGCTGTACGTCTCAGGGCATTGTGGGAAGGGAAAAAAAACACGAGTCGGCCTCCAGGAGCAACCGATACAATCCGTTCTTTTCACAACCTGCTGTAGAGCGATACGCAGCCGTACCTCTGAAGGACATCTGGGTGTTTTGATTTGCAAAGAATTATCCACGGATCGCTGCCGATGCAAATTAAATTCTTAAACGGAGGAAAATGGAAGAGTTCAAAAATTGCAACAAGCCTATTGCTACTCCATTAGCAACATCTGCAAGAAGGAGTAAAGGAATGAGAATGATACAGATAGGCCTTGACTTACAATGATTTGTTCAGTGACCAAAGTTACAATGGCACTGAAAAATGTGATTTATGACCGTTTTTCATCCTTACGACCACGTCACTAACTTAACAACTGCAGTGATCCTCTTAACAAATGTGGCAGGAAAGGTTGTAAAACGGGGTGAAACTCACTTAACAATTGTTTTCCTTAGCAATGGAAATTTTGGATTCAATTGTCATCATAAGATGAGGACTACCTGTAATAAATCCTCATCATTCAATCTTAATCAGCAAAAGTTCATTGAGAAGTAGCAAAAGATAGATAGATGATACACAATAGATGATGATGATAGATAGATAGATAGATAGAAGATAGGGAAGGAGGAGGGAGATTAATAGATAGGTAGATAGATGGATAGATAGATAGGTAGATGGATAGATAGATGATGGATAGATGGATGATGGATAATAGATAGGGAGGGAGGGAGATTAAATAGATAGGTAAATGGATGGATGGATGGATGATGGATAGATAGATGGGTAGATGGATGATGGATAGATGGATGATGGATAGATGGATAGATAGGGAGGGAGATTAAATAGGTAGATGGATGGATGATAGATGGATAGATAGATTGATGATAGATGGATAGATGGATGGATAGATGGATAGATAGATGGATAGATGGATGATAGATAGATAGGGAGGGAGGGAGATTAAATAGATAGATGGATAGATAGATGGACGATGGATAGATGGATGATGGATAGGTGGATAGGTGGGTAGATGGATGATGGATAGGTGGATAGATAGGGAGGGAGGGAGATTAAATAGGTAGGTAGATGATAGATGGATAGATGGATGGATGATGGATAGATAGATGGATAGATGGATGATGGATAGATGGATATAAAGGCCGTTTTCTTCCTCCCAGAGGCCTGAGGGAAGCCTCTGGACCTGGGGAAGGCGAAAAATGGCCCGCCTGGAAGTCCTGGCAGGCCACACCTACAATGGCCACACCCACAATGGCGATGCCCACAGTGGCCACGCCCACCCAGCAACTGGGCACCGAGCCGGTTGCTGGGATTTTTGAATCCCACCCCTGCGAGGGGCCAATCGCAAACCTCTCTCAAAGTAATAAAGCCACACTCATATTTCAAGAGCTGCTCGGGGGACCAGAAGGATCATGAGACGGGGAAGGAAGGAAGGACAGGCCGATAACGTCCATTTTGTTTTTCTCCTTTCCTGCTTTTTGGGCAAGCCGTTCGAGTGTAGCTCATCACATTTTGAGATTAATCCTTAAGCCCTACTTGGGGCTACATTCTCACATCCAAACATCTATATAATGTTCTCGGCTTTTTTTTTTGGCCAAAACACACGCCCATTTTGCAACTACGGAGCTAAGGAGAATCTTCCTAACAATGAGGACAACTAACCAGTGGAACTGCTTGCCACCAGGAGTTGTGGGGGCTCCATCACTGGAAGTTTTGAAGAAGAGACTGGACAGCCATTTGTCTGAAATGGTAGAGGGTCTCCTGCTTGAGCAGGGGGCTGGACTAGAAGACCTCCCAAGGCCCCGTCCAGCTCTATTATTCTGTTTATTTTGGTAGCAGTCTTCCAGTATTTGAGGGGCTACAAAGAAGAGGAGGTCAACCTGTCCTCCATTACACTGGTCGCCAACCAGTCGGCCAGGGACCACGGGTGGTCCACAAGAACATTTTGGTGGTCAGCTGAGAAATGTCTCCCCCCCCCGAGTGGTTTAGAAATAAAAAGAAAATAAAATGGCAATCAGGAAAAGAACGAGGGAATATGTAAATATGTAAATGTATTACAGAGAAGATTGATGTGTAAGGATAAAAGATATTGATTTATAGCAAGAGTAAGATGTAATGCGCCCTACCTGGACCATGATGCCTTGCGTACGGTTACTCACGCGCTTGTTACCTCCCGTGTAGACTACTGCAATGCTCTCTACATGGGGCTGCCCTTGAGGACCACCCGGAGGCTTCAGCTGGTGCAAAATGCGGCCGTGCGGTTGTGATGGAGTGTCCCGATACTCCCATGTTACACCCCTCCGTCACGAGCTGCATTGGCTGCCGGTGGCTCTCCGGGTGAGGTTCAAGGTGCTTGTCATCATCTATAAAGCCCTTCATGGCTTAGGTCCGGGGTATTTACGGGAGCATCTGCTGCCAGCAATGACGTCTGATCACCCGGTGCGCTCACATAGGTTGGGCCTCCTCAGGGTGCCATCAGCCAGACAGTGTCGGCTGGCGGCCCCCAGAGGGAGGGCCTTCTCTGTGGGAGCGCCCGCCCTCTGGAATCAACTGCCCGTGGAGCTCCGGGTGGCACCTGACCTCCGGTCCTTCTGTCGTGACCTGAAGACCTGGCTTTTTTGTTCAGCCAACCTAGCCAACCTTTTTGTTTAGCCAACCAAGAGCCTTGGTGGTGCAGGGCCTAGCACTTAGTTCCAGCTGCCTGCAATTAGTGCAGGCTCGAATCCCACCAGGCTCAAGGTTGACTCAGCCTTCCATCCTCTCGGGGTAGGTAAATTGAGGACCCAAGATTGTTGGGGGCAATTAGCTGACTTTGTAAAAATGCCGCTTAGTAATAATAAGCAGGCATATACAATGGAAGGAAGGCTATTGCTGAGCGCATTGGGTTGTGCTCCAAAAATTGTAAGCTGCCCTGAGTCTTCAGAGAAGGGTGGCATATAAATATGAATTTGAAAAAAAAACCTGGACTGAAGGGGGTTTTAATAGTTTTAATTTGTCTTATGTTGTTTGTGGGTTTTAAATTTGATTTTAGATTTAATGTTGGGGTTTTAGATTTAATATTTTCTTAAAGGTTTGTCTTTTCTATTTTTATCATTGTAAGCTGCCCTGAGTCCTTCAGGAGATAGGGCGGCATAGAAATCCCAACAATCAATCAATCAATCATGGTAAAGGAATAAGTAAATATATATACTGAAGAATGCAAAGAGATATAAAAGATGTCTTGATGTTGATTATAATGTATAAAGTTTTTATTTTGTGTTTTTAAAAGTTCAAAACTTAATAAAATTTATTCAAAAAAGAAAAGAAAAAAGAAATGTCACCCCTCCCAAAGCAATTAATCCAGGCTGTGCGGGAACACAAGGCTGCACCACTCACATAGCCCAGCAACCCACTGGCCCTCACTCTTTGGCTGAGTGCAAACCTTACCTTGAGTAGAGGCAGGTGAGCTGGAACTGAAAGGTAAGACCAACAGCAGGAGAGGGAAATCTGCCCCGGGGTGGCTTGATGATGTTGGTGGGAAATACGGTCATTGTTCCTATGTTTTGTTCTAAGTGTTAGGAAACTTAATCTCCTTAATTCCAGGTTGCTTCTCTGCTTGATGAGTTTCCATCCATTGCTTCTTGTCCTGCCTTCAGGGGCTTTGGAGAATAGCAGGGGTGGGATTCTACCAGTTCGCACCTATTCTCTAGAACTGGTTGTTAACATTCTAAGCAGTTTGGAGAACCGGTTGTTAGAAGAAATTACTGGCCTAATCCTGTAAGGAAGGCAGGAAGGAAACATTCTGGTGTTGCTTACAGAAACTGCCTCTCCGTTAACCCTTATTACATTCTTGGCAGGACTAGACTTCCTGTCTCAGGAACGTCTCTGGAGTTTTTCCCCTCCTTTGCTGGTACTTTGCTTGTGTGGAGTGACCATTCAAAGTTACAATGGCACTGAAAAAAGTGACTTATGACCATTTTCCACACTTACGACTGTTGCAGCATCCCCACAGTCACGAGAGGCCAGGCGAGGAGATGCGTGCCTCGATGTGAGTGATATTGAGTTGGCCACGCCCAGCCAGTCACATGACCACCAAGCCATGTCCACCCAGTCACATGACCACCAAGCCATGCCCACCACCTAAGCCACGCCCACAGAACCGGTTGTTAAAAATTTGAATCCCACCCCTGGAGAATAGCTTGACCTCCTCTTCTTTGGGGCAGCCCCTCAAATATTGGAAGACAGCTAACATGTCACTCTAAGCGACCTAACAGTCTTAAGCATGTGAGGGCAAGACAAGAACAATGGATGGAAACTCATCAGGGAGAGAATTAACAGGGAGGACAATTAACTAGTGGAACAGCTGGCCACCAGAAGTTGTGGGTGCTTCATCACTGGAGGTTTTAAAGAAGTGATGGGACAATCACCCAGCTGGCTTTCATGCCTAAGGCAGAACTAGAACTCACCTTCTCCTGGTGATTGGCCCAAAATCACCCAGCTGGTTTTTATGCCTTAGGCAGGACTGGAAGTCACCACCTCCTAGCTACTAACTCCAAGCCACCCAGCTGGCTTTCATGCCTAGGGTGGGACTAGAACTCACCGTCTCCTGATGATCGGCCTAAAATCATCTCCCTCTTACCTCCCTTTCCCAGCAGCCAGTCCTCAAGAGAAGGCTGCAAGGGCCCACGCGTCCTTCCAGCTTTCTTTTCTCCAAATATTTTCCTATCTTCCATCATCCCCCCGCTGTTCCTTCTCTCCAGCGTGGAGACGGCCCTTGGAGAATGCATTCGCTGTAAGAGGGTAAATAACAGATTGAAGAGGGAAATGATTTACTGTTGGCATCACAGTTCTGCTGATTTGCCTTTGCTAGACCGCCGAGCGCTTCCTTCTCCCCGGCGCGCAGGCCAAAACCTCCTGGGAATCATTCCCCCCCCCCAAAAAACACCCCTGACGGAATGGCGTTGTACGCTAAGCGCTCTCCCGACATTCTTCTCTTTTCTCTGTACGGGACAAGTGCCCGCGAGAACTGAGAGGAAGCCGTGCCGTTGCGAATTGCAAAGATGCCGTTCGAAGAGTCCCAGGGGTGATGGGCAAGACCTCCGTTGTGCAGCTTGTGTTACGATCCTCTCTTCAAAATGCCGGCCGAGCTCTCTTAATGCAGAACCGGGATGTTCCCCGGATGCTGATTTTGGTGGGCATCTTTAGCTCTGATTCTCTTCACTGCACAATTAAGGCTCGTTGGGAGAGGTGGAGAGCTTGCATTTCACTGTTCATTTCTCACCAGCTTGGCTATTCCCAAAAGGGAGATGCTCCCAGGAGACACCTCAATTGGAGCCAAAGTGACTGTGGTTTGTTTGTTTTTTTGGGGGGGCGGGTGTTCCTAAGGAACTGACCTACTTTTCTTCTCTTACCTTTCCATCTGGCTTCTCCAGGGCCTGCCTTCGTTTCTTGGGCCTCGTTAAAATAACAAAGCCAAAAAAAAAAAAGCATAATGCATCACAATCAGGGGTGGTTATGCTGCCGGTTCACACCGGTTCCAGAGATCTGGTAGCGCCAGTCAGCAGTTGGCCCTGCACACCCAGCCCCGCTCTTTCTTGTCTCAAAAAATGGTATAGGATCTCCTACTTGGGGTTGGACTAGATGACCACCAAGGTCCCTTTCAACTCTGTCAATCTGTATCTCTACATTTCCTTTGTTTGTAGCTCAGCTGGTAGTTTCACTACAGGTAAGGTAAGTTTTTCAAGCTTAAAATTGCCCATTGTGATGACCCAAAGGGGAGTGGCACAAAGGCAACACAGTCAGATAATCAGTAGGAGTCCCTTTATTAGCTCCAACTTTGCCCCCAATGTCCTGGTTACTTTCTGGGCTGGAGAAGAACACTCCCAGGAACAGCCTTTGGTTGCAGGGCATCAAGTCCAAAACATGGTCAACAAAAACTGTAACTATAAGTCCAATCAAGGCAAAATGAGGCAATTAGTCTGGCAGGGCAAGAGAAGGAATTCCAGCAGTGATTCAACATGGTTGGGAGGATGACAGGAATGCAGATACCAAGATGAACTCATGTTTGTTCCCAGCAGATGCCGTACTTAGCATGCATCTCTTTTAAACTCTTGTTCCCGGGTGTGGCTAATCAGGGCCCTTTCCTCCCCCATAAGCCACGCAGCCCATGTTGCTCTCTTCTCCATTCCTCCCTGCATGCCCAAGGATGAAGAGGGGTGGGCCTGGGTCTTCCTCTGAACTCCCTCTCCCTTGTTCTACCTCTCCCCTGCTCTGCCCAGCCGGACTTTGCCCTTCCCCAGTTTCCTCCACAGCCAATGGAGCCACACTCCCACTCCCTGTCAGCTGTTCGTCCTCCTCCTTGGATTCAGACATGACACCCATTTTAGAACGCTCTGCATGCACTCGCAAAGTACATGGGTGCATGCAAATGGCGAGCCCACAGAACCAGTAGTAAAAAAATTTGAATCCCACCGCTGATCACAATGCTTCTTTGTGTTGGTTTGGAAGTCTCCCCTAGGCCCCTCGGGAGTTATAATGATGACACAAGCTTCTGGAAACCTTCCTGCAATTGATGCGCGTTTTCTCATGACGGAATTGACCACCGGGGTGAAATTTTGCAATCTGGGAACGTGTCTTGGTGGAGAACATTGTAATTACCGCATCGACATTATTTGCAGATTTTGCCCGGGGGAATTTTGCATCGTTAGGGAATGCGGTAATTACAGCATCGTTCTTGAATCGTCGATGCAAAAAAAATAAATGCACGAATTCAGTAAAAGAAAGAATTCATGCAATTTGTGCACTGGTGGCCGTTTAGTAATAACCCAGGAATAATGTATGTCAGATTTGGACCATGAACTATTTTCTAAGGCACCTGAAGGCCGGACAAGGAATAATGGATGGAAACTGAACAAGAAGAGATTCAACCTGGAAATAAGGGGAAATTTTCTGACAGGGAGAGTAATCAACCAATCGAACTGCCAATCAACCCATGGAACAGGAGTTGCCTCCAGAAGTTGTGGGAGCTTCATCACTTGAGACTTTCAAGAAGAGACTGGACTCCCATCTGTGAGAAATGGTGTAGGGTCTCCTGCTTGGGTGGGGGGGTTGGACTAGATGACCTTCAAGGTCCCTTCCAACTCTGTTAATCTGTTAATAAGGAAGGCTGAACGGCGAAGAACAGGTGCTTTCGAACTGTGGTATTGGCGACAACGCTTGAGAGTCTCTTCGACCACGAGAACATCAGTCAATCAGTAAATAAGAGTAACAGAATAATAGAGTCAGGAGGGACCTTGGAGGTCTTCTAGTCCAGCCCCCTGCTCAAGCAGGAAACCCTATCCCATGTCAGACAAATGGCTGTCCGGTCTCTTTTTAAAAACTTCCAGTGCTGAAGTTAAATTTGTGTTTACCGACAAAGAAATAAAGGGAAATATAAATTTAACACTAAACAGAGCGAAAGGGAAGCAGTGTGTTCTGTCCCATATTTGGGTAGACCAGGCTGCCCTGATAGAAAAAACACTCGTGTCGAAGCATCTACAACTTCTGGTGGCGAGCTGTTCCACTGGTTAATTGTCCTCCCTGTTAGGAAGTTTCTCCTTAGTGTTCTAGATTGCTTCTCTCCTTGATTAGTTTCCATCCGTTGCTTCTTGTCTGGCCTTCGGGTGCTTTGGAGAATAGCTTGACTCCCTCTTCTTTGGGGGCAGGCCCTCAAATATTGGAAGGCTGTCATGTCACCTTTCTTTAGAAGGTTTCCTTTTACCACTAACAAGAGAAATTTGGGTCTCAATTGTGGTCCTCACCAGTGGTGGGATGCTGTTTTTTTGAACAACCGGTTTGGTGAGCAGGCGCAATCTGCATAAGGTGCTTGCGCGCAGCGCTGAAAATAGAGCATTTAGAAGCTCGGCTGCTTACTTTTCCAAGTCAGCAATGGTAAGTAGAACAGTGAAGGTGGGGGGGGGGATCAGTTGTGCCGCGCGATTGAGATGAGCTACAAAACAGGTGTCAACTAAACAATACTCCTTTGGTCTTTTTAGTTGCCAGCAGAAAGGGAGTGGGGAAGGTAGTGCATTCCTCAAATGCTTCAGATAATTGCTAGGCAGCCGAAGCTGTTGGCGCGCAAGATTATTACTGGAGAGCATGATTGGTGACTCTTGGCTATGGATGCGTCCCATTGGAGAATATACATCCAGGGGGTGGGGGGAAACCAGGGTCAAGGGGGAAATGAATGATGGATCTTGGTGTCGGCTGCATCCAGGTCACGCCGACATGGTCCCTCCTAATAAATAAATAAAAAAAATTTTTTTACTCAGAGATGTGGCTAGAGACTCATGATTTGAATGGGGGTGGATTTGTCAGAGCCCTGACAGCAGGAAATAAAGGACAGGATAGGGCGGGGCCAAATGATAGAACTCCGAACCGGCAGCATCCCACAATTGGTCCTAACTCATGGACCACCTGTCTCTCCGTTCATCCTGGGCACCCGTAATAGACTCCTTTGGGATGCTCTTCCCATTATTATTATTTTTTTAAAGAGCTTTCGTCCCCCTCTCATTCTCCCCCTGCTCCAATTAATTGTTTTAATTAAGGAAACACGGCTTCCACTCCAGACTGTCTTTCGCCAGCTGAAACATTGCTAATTATAGGGAGAGGAAAGAATGGTGGCTTGTTAGATTTCCAGCTTCGGCCGAGAAGGCAGAAGGGCGGGGAAGACAGAGGGTCTAGCGGGGTGTGGAAATTAGGAGTTATTTTTAAATATTGGTGCAATTGCTTGGAATGGATGAGAACGATAAACAGAGCTGAAATAATTGGGCCCCAGAGACAGGAGGTTTAGGGTCTCTCGACTTCGCCCCAGATTCGCTCGGCACAAAATGTAGACCCTTCGGAAAGAAAATGAAATACAGGGAGTTCTCGACTTAGGATCAAAATTCAGTCCAAGATTTATGTTGCTAAGCGAGATATTTGTTTTGCCCCATTTTATGGCCTTCCTTGCCACAGTTGTTAAGTGAATCACTATAGTTGTTAAGTTAGTAACACGGTTGTTGAGTGAATGTGACTTTGCTTGCCAGAAGATCTTTCTCTAACTCTATCTATCTATCTATCTATCTATCTATCTAATCTATCTCTCATCTATATCTAATCTATTCTCTCTCTATATCTATCTGTTGTCACTTGTAAATATCATCTCATCGTATCTATCTATCATTCTCTCTCTCTCTCATCTCTATCTAATCTATTCTCTCTCTCTCTACCTCTCTCTACCTATTCTCTATCTATCTATCATCTCTATCGAATCTATCTTTCTCTCTCTCTCATCTCATAAATATATCTGATCCATTATGTCTCTCCTCCCTCCTACCTATTCTCTATCTATCTATCATCTGCCGTGTTTCCCCGAAGCCAAGACCTACCGAAAATAAGACCTACCCCCAAAAAGAAATACCTACCCGAAAATAAGACCTACCCGAAAATAAGACCTAGTGTGTTTTGGGAGCCAAAAAAAATATAAGACAGTGTCTTATGTTGGAAACACGGTATGCGATTTGTTCATGGTTTTGTACATGAATAAATGTACATTGTTCTACATGAATATGGTAAGTGGTTTTTTTCATTTATATATATATATATATATATATATATATATATATATATATATATATATATATGTAGGTCTTGGTGTATTGGTCTTGTCCGTGTAGGTTGAGAATACCTTGGCAACGTTTCGGAAATCTCATCCGTCATCTTCAGGCTGGTGTCTTCAGCCGTTCTCCTGGGAGAAGTGTGTGATCGTGGCTGTTTTCCTTTTAAACTCTAGAGTTGGATGTGTTGTTACTTTTGATTGGTTTGTGGAGTTGATGTATGCAGATTGGATGGCTTTTTCCTGAGACCCTGTGTGGCTGAGGTGCTGGAGGTGTGTCTCTCAGCCTTTTGTGTTGTAACGACCTGGGTAATGGGCTGTGTGATGACCTTCTGAGTTCTATTGTTGTGATGTCCTGGGTGTGGTGCTGTAATCTCCTGGGTCGTTGTCTGTGCTGCAACCTCCTGATGTTTTGTGTTGTGATCTCCTGAGTTCTGTGATGTAGTATCCTGGGTGGAAGGCTGTGATGTGGCATTCTGGGCCTTGGTTTGGCTCGAGTTTGAGGTCTGGCTATGTGTTTATAGCGTGTGTCAGTTTGCTTAGTTTGGGGTTGGAGGGGGTGTAGCTGGTGTTGCAGCCATGGTCTGGTTTCTGGATGGTGGTTGCCTTTCATCTGTGGCGTGGGCTTGGGTTTGAGTCTGGTGAAGGAGATTGGTGGTGGCATCATGTGTTATTTTGGGTCCGGTGTTGGTTTTGTGGCTGGGACTCGTTTGTTGATTAGGGCTAGTTTCCAGATGTCTGGTAGGCGGGAAGTATCATCCCGTTTATTCATGTTATGTGGGTGTTTCTCTATTTCGATGGCTTCCCTAATTATTCTCTTGTTGAAGTGTTCAGTATTGGAGATAAGTTTGGATCCCTCAAAATCAATTTCATGTCCTGTGGCTTTAAGGTGCTGGAAAAGGGAAGTTTTTTCTTCTTTTCTGACTGCGTTCTTGTGTTCTGCGATCGTGCATTTATTCTCCTGTTGGTTTGTCCAATGTATGTGGCTGGGCAAATTTTGCATGGTATTTTATAAACTCCTTGGTTTCTAGCTGGATCTTGTCTTTGGGGTTTCTTAAGATGTTGGCTATTTTTTGATCAGTGCCAAAGGCTGTCCTGATATTGTGTTTGTGGAGAATTTTGCTGATTTTATCTGTGGTGCCTTTGATGTAGGGAGGAGGGCGATGCCATTGTCCTGTTCTGTGTCTTGGTTTTGGGAGTCTCCCTTGATTAGGTTGGTGATTGTGCTTCTTTGGAATCCATTGGACATTATCACGTTAGTGAGGGTGTGTATTCTGTTCTCAAGTGGTCTTTGTCAGCTGGCGTTTGGTTCTGGAGATGAGGGTCTTATGCGGAGTTGATCTGTGCAGGTGGTGATCACAACACAAAACATCAGGAGGTTGCAGCACAGACCAGCGACCAGGAGATTACAGCACCACACCCAGGACATCACAACAATAGAACTCAGAAGGTCATCACACAGCCATTACCCAGTCGTTACAACACAAGGCTGAGAGACACCTCCAGCACCTCAGCCACACAGGGTCTCAGGAAAAAGCCATCCAATCTGCATACATCAACTCCACAAACCAATCAAAAGTAACAACACATCCAACTCTAGAGTTTAAAAGGAAAAACAGCCACGATCACTTCTCCCAGAGCGAAGCTGAAGACACCAGCCTGAAGATGACGGATGAGATTTGTCCGAAGCTTGCCAAGGTATTCTCAACCTTACAGGACAAGACCGAATACACAAGATACATATATATATATATATATATATAAAAGACCTACCCCGAAAATAAGACCTAGTGTGTTTTTTTGGAGCCAAAAAATATAAGACAGTGTCTTATTTTCAGGGAAACATGGTATCATCTCTATCTAATCTATCTATCATCTCTATCTCTATCTCTATTGGTCTATCTATCATCTACCTCTCTCACTTTCTCTCTCTCTCTCTCTCTCATTTATATCCATCCAGTCACCCACCACCCTACCTCGTGCCTTGGCTTCGCTGGTTAATGTCCTCGGGAAGTTTCTCCTTAATCCTAGGTTGTTTTTCTCTTAGTTCAAATCCATTGCTTTTTGTCTTGCCTGCTTTGGAGAATAGCTTGATTCCCTCTCCTTTATGGCAGCACCTCAAATACTGGAGTATTGCTCTCATGTCCCCTCTAGTCCTTCCTTTTTCCAGACTGGCCAAACCCCAAATCCTATTCTGTAATTCTATTCTATCCTGTAATTCTATTCTATTCAATTCTGTAATTCTATTCTATTCTGTAATTCTATTCTATTCA
>SOZL01001869.1:0-15243 GCA_009733165.1 Naja naja | reverse complement strand
GGGTCCAGAAGGATAGAGGAAAGAGGGAAGGATAAAGAGGAAGGAAAGAAACAAGAACAAAAGATAGAGAGATATGGGAATTACATAATGAAGAAAGAAACTTGTTTGCATAGAGATAATGGCTAATCTATTAAAGGGGGTTCTGCATGAAAAAATGGTAATAAGAATATATTGTAATTATAAAAGTGTAAAACAATAGGGTTACTGACAATCTTTACTGGTAAAAGGTCACATTTTTTATTTTTATTTAGAAAGGTACATGATGATTAGATAAATTGAATTAATTGAAATGATTTTAGAAAACGTCTAAAATGAGATTTGTCAATAACCAAGATTAGTTATTTTATTATTATTTGGAATCATAAATAAACCTTAGGGGGATATGTTGCAGAACCCAATCGACTAGAGATATATTGTAAGGTAGCTTTTCTTTTCTTTTTTTTTCTTTTTCTCTATCTTTCGTTTTAAAGGGAATGATTATGATTATGCTACTATATTAACCACTGAGGTGTCACTTTCAAAGTAAAAGGGGGGCAAGTCTAGGTTTTTTTTTCTCATTTTTTAGTGTCAAAATCTCTACGGATTTAGAATTATGGAGAGAATGTGATGAAAGGGCATCTGATCGGACAAAAGAATTCTGTAAATGATAAAAGAGTATTAACAATGTGAAGATAATTAAAGGATAGATATGGATGAACTTTATCTTTAATATGATGGGCAAATATATTGTTATTTGTAAGATTTATAAATGATGTTTTTAAATATATATATATGTTTGCAATTAACTTGAAATGAATTGGGGGGTTACACAGATTGAGATTAAGATTTGAGATTAGGATTAATTTCTTTGACCCTTTGTCTGTTAAAATGGAATAGAAGTGAAGTTAAATGCTTAAAATGAATATAGACCTACTGTCATATTTGCATGTGAAAGTGACGACCCGGGAACATGCTGTCTACTGAAAAGAGCTGTTCTAAAAAATTGTTAAAAATTGAATAAAATTTGTTAAAAAAAAAAATTCAGAATGGGTAAGAACAGGACCTATGTAGTCCTATTGAATAAGCAGCGCTGATGTCCCCAGAGCAGAGAAAGGAAGGATCTATCGGTCCTTCAAACTAGTCTAGACAAGAAGCCCAAAACAATGCTAACACTACGGTTATTGTAAGATTATAGAAATGAAAGCACCTCTCACATAGTTTTTTTCTAGAAAACTAGGGAGGGTGCTTCTGAGATGCTTCCTACCCTCTTTCCCCTCTGGACTGAGGTACTTTGGCATGACAGTTATCAAGTCTGCAGCTCTTTTGCTTGCTTCCCAAGGTCATTCCAATAGACCATGACAGAATCAGACTGATACAAGCAGCACTGCAGCATTTGATGCAAACCCTGTCCCTCTCTACGTGCATTGTGATGTAACAAAGATATCTTAAAAAAAAAGCAGAGCTCCAGATGCAATACTGCTTTCATCATTCTGACAAAAGTAGCAAGATTCTGCGGCTTGTACCGATAAGGGGCGTGTCTGAATTTCTGAAAGTGACTCTGCTTTATTTGACAGAATTTAATCAAGGCATGCACGGGTCAATTTCAATAACCCTACTGAATTACTGCATCTGAAAGCTTGACTAGAATTGGGTTTCTGAAGGCTAGGGTCTTAAGCAACTTTACTTAGCAGAACACTAAAGATTTCCTGCAAATCTTTACATTTGGGATCAGAATTAAAAGGCACAAAAGTCTGTTAAGTCAAATTGATACACTTTTTATAAGAACCATTCCTGTCAAATGCTTCTCCAATCTCAGAGAAACTCTAACTTTCTTAAACACCTAAAATTTACCCAGTTTCTTACATAATACTCAAGGATTTCTGTATCATCACTTCATTCAATAATTGTGATGGAGTCTAAACAACTACTTTTTACAACAATCAAACCAACATTCGATCAGACAGATATTAAGTTTTAACAATAGTAAGAACTAATACAAACTAAAAGGAAACAATAAAGAGATAAAAGAAAAAGCTAAAAATACAAAAAAGAAGATAAAGAAAAAAAGGAAAATAGAAAAAAGAAAATATTAAGATATAAAGAAGTGATCCTATCGTCTTCTCAGCAGATATAAGTACAATTATATTTTAACCTCTCTCTCTAAGATTTCATCATTACTCTCTTCTTTCTATAGTCTATCCTTTGTAATCATCCAAACCATAAATCACAAGTCCACAAGGGATTTCCAGTCACCATTAAATGTAGATACTGGGTTTTTTCCCTCCAATCAAATGTCAATTTAACCATTGGATTTGCTATTTTCTATTCCATACCAGAAATACATTTTACTCTGAATCACATATATCTTCATACAGAGAATACAATTTATATTTTCAGTCCAGTCCATCTCGCTTTCCTCTGTCTGTCTGCATGTCTATAATTCAATAATACACATTTATACTGAGGCAATTAAACTTCTGCAAAGGGCATATGATCACATGATAACTGATTGTTTCTAGCCCTACAAGAAACTGAGGAAGGTTTAATCATGTTCCTTTGAATGCTGATAAGAATTTAACATTTTGCATGAGTGCAAAACAAAGAAAGAAGTAAGTGAAAGTCTTCTTCAGATTTTGCCATTCAGCTCAAGGTCAGGGACTTAACAACTGCTAGTCAGTTTCTGAACAGAGTTCAATTTCCTACAGTTCATGATGAATTTTGTATAATAATTGAAAATAACGGCACTTAACATGTTTTACACATATTTTACCTTATGCCAACCTTTTAAAGGCCATTTTCTTTTCTTCAGCATGAATCCTTCATGTTTGTCTGGCTTCTGGACATTAGTCTGGCCAATTTTCAAGCCTTCTATAATTTCCCAGCTGTCTGGCTCCTGCATAAAGGTGGGGAGAAGAGGAGGGAACAGAATCAAATAGAATCAAAATTTCAGTTTTGTAGTGCCTATTATTCAAGCTGTTTTGGCAACCCAGACAGTATACATTTACATAAAATCTATCCCGCTGAATTCAGTAAGACTGCCTTTAGTTAGCAAATAAATAAGAAACTGGATATTACATAAGCCACACTGAGAACAAGAACATTCCAGAAGTATATGCAAAGGAAATTACTAAGGGAATTCAGATTAAACTATATACCCTTAGGAGGTGCCAATTTGGCAGCATCTCATTCCATTCATAATTAATCGTGGCTAAAATCTCCATAGTTCTATTTGGGCTTAGTTCTTTTCCAAAAAATGTTTGGAAGAAACCTGGATGGTATGCACATATCTGAAGTTGTAGCAAGCAAACATGTCATCCATTTGCAAATGATGTACCTAGCATAACTGCTGGGTACATCAAGGCACAATTATTCTAGAAGCAATATTTCAAATTGTAACCATGTTCTTTGATTGGAAACAAATGATGAGGGCTGATTCGAAGCATTCTGCCTAGCAATAACTATGAAAATCACACTACTCATCATGTTCAATCCCTTAAGTTTTTATAATAGAATAGAGACTTGTAAACAGCACTTTTATGCATTACTGATGTAGTATAGGGATACATTAAAGGATTGTGTTATGCTGAATTCAGTTTTCAATAAAAGGTTTTTCATTATATACCTTGCAGTATTTTTATACAAAATTCTCAAAATATCATGCAGGTAGTCCTCAACTCATGACCACAACTGAGCCCAATATTTCTGTTGATAAGTGAGGCGTTTATTGAGTTTTGACTCATTTTACAACCTTTCTTTCTTGCCACATTTGTTAAGTGAATCACTGCAGTTGTTAAATTAATAACACAACTGTTAAGTGAATCTGGTTTCCCCTATTGACTTTGGACACTGCAATCGTCATAAATATGAGTCAGTTGCCAAGTGTCTGAATTTTGATCATGTGACCAAGGAGATGCTGCAAGGTCGTAAATGTGAAAAACAGTCATAAGTCACTTTTTCAGTGCCACTGTAACTTCCAAACAACTGAAGCAATCAATTAACTCACCAAGGATCTGAGCTGAAAAGGATGAAGCTAGACATGGTTCCAATCAGGGTTCTCACTTAATGATTGGATTATGTCAATGACAGCAGCAGGGACTGCCATCACTTAGGAATGTGGTCACATGACATCATGCTTAATGACCTGTTTAACAATCAGGCACCAATTATCATTGTAATTCAAGGATGACCTGCATGCTTCTTGTAGTTTGCTTAGTTTCATATGATTCGCCTTTGTTCTTTTGCCAGGAAGAAAATGCACTGATAGTAGTCATTGGTTTTTTTCTAGTGCTAGAATGTATGACAACAGATGTACTATGTTTTCATTATATGTAGCACAGATATTTTTATTATTTTGTTCAATTACTAGAATAACTTTTAATTTTAAAAAGCTGTTTCTTAATCCAATCTTTCTTCCTCGTAATGCAGGTGAGAAATACATGCTTCAAGAAGCTGTAGGATATTTTATCTTTGTAGTTTTCTCCAAAGATTCACACTTTCGATATAGGGGTGAGCAACCTCTGTTAGACCTCTACAGCTGTGAAATCCAGCAGTGATGATTCAAGGTGGGAAGATGGAGAGGATGAAAAGGATACAAGTAGTCCTCGAATTAGGATCACATCTGGGCCCAAAGTTTCTTTTGTTAAGCAAAGCAGTTAGGTGAGTTTTGCCCCATTTTATGACTCTTTTTCCAACAGTTGCAAAGTGAATCATTACAGTTGTTACATTAGTAACACAGTTGTTAAGTGAATCTGGCTTTTCTGTTGACTTTGCTTGTCAGAAGGTTACAAAAGGTGATCACATGATCCCAGGACACTGCAACCATCATAAATATGACCAGTTGCCCAAGAGTCCATGTGGTGGCCACTGAGTTTCCCTGGATGACACTAGTAGCTGGCAGCACACTGCAGCCTGGTGGAGGGGGCCTCTTTTGCTATCCCATGAGCTCATCTTCTATTCATTCTCTTATCTGTTGGGATGGGATGGGATGTCTCTGAGTTTCCAGGTGTACAGGTGATATCATTTACTAACATCACCACTAGTCTTATGGATTGGTTGGGAGGTTGCACCAATGTGGTTGAGGGTTTCACCCATGTGGGATCTATTCTCCAATCCCAATGCTGTATCTATGCTGTTCTTTTCTGCTTGTAAAAATGGTATAAAAGTAATAAACACCACGTATGTGGTCAGACATCTTTGGACACTGAAATGACTGGTTATTGAATCCCTACAAGTGGCTTGAACAGGGACATCAACCCTGCAGGGCGGGCCATCAACCCTCCGGGTAGGCAACAGCCAACATGCTTACCATCGCCTGAAATAGACCCCAAGGTGCACCTTCGTCCTCACGGGACCCGGGTCCCGGGACCCATCAATGGTAAGTATGGGTTGCAATCTATCTCAGCATCAGCAGGAACATGTTCAGGAAATTAGATTCCTGCTACATGAATCAGGTACAAAAGTACACTGAGTAGACACAAAGAAGCTGGTGGGAGATAGGAAATGGTATCCTGAACTTAATAGAATAGAATAGAATAGAAGGTTAAGGATACCCAAGGCTCCAGTCCAAATATTACATCGATGGTATCAATGCTGTCATGCAGTGGAAACATCTGGCTCTGATGTCTCAGCAAAATAATAATTGACTATAAGCCCCCTCCTGATTATGATCAGGTAAAAATTGTCACTCCAAAATCTTCTCTAATTGGACTTTCAGCTCCTTCTGAGCAGGCTAAATTTTTGATTCTCCAAAGCCATTGTACACCCCCATAAGGAAAATATTAAAGGAACAATTAGAAGAAGGGGGAGATTCAAGCTAGAAACCCAGGACAGAGACACATAAATTTATTTGTTTGAAATTTTATGTTTAATCCTTTTTAATTTTTAATGCTTAAGAAGATAGAACAATGGATGTAACTAGAATACAGGCAACTGCTCTCTTCTGATGCACTGGATGGCAGAATTGAAAGTGGAAGGCATGCCCTATTGATTTCAATAGTCCACAATTAGATCTGCTGATCAGAAGCATGGAATGAGACACAGATCTGTTAGGAAGCCCCTCCATACAGTACAATGGGGCTGTTCAAAGGAAATATGGTTAATTTAGACTGTTATATGTTAGGAAGAACTAAGAGAAGATGAAAATGTTTACTATTCTTTTCATGATGTGATTTTCATTAAAACTTCTTAGATGTGTATGTATAATAATGTATAATAATTGCATGCAGAATTGAGCTTAGCTGTGTATGTATAATAATGTAAATAAGTGTATGCAGAATTGAATAGGATTGAATTGAAGAAATCCTTTACCTGTGTATAGTCCTAATTGGAATTGCTGAAGTTCAAAATAAATTAATTGTAACATGTTTGGCAACCAGAGAATTAAATTGGCTTTTTGGATTGGACTTAGAGTTGTGGGGGCAGATAGACAGTGGTTCGGGCCCACAATCACCTTTGTGATTGGAACCGCTCTTGAGTTTTCCCAATGCTCTGAGAACAAGCTACAGGTGTTCTTTTTAAATGTGGAAACTTAAAGGGCAAACCCTCCTCAGGTCTGGAAGTGTTGTGTGTGAGAATGTGTCTGTATGCAATCATTTCCAGCCCTGGAGGATGAGATCCTTACAATGGAGCTTATTGGCTCTCAGAAAAGAATTGTAAATATGCAAGCCATATGATTACAGTGTAAATGTGTGAGTATGTTGATAGTAAAAAGGTGGTATAAATGTTTGTGTATTGACCCCTATCCCAGATTGAAAGGAGACTAAGAAAGAGTGAGAAAGGTCCGACCTGAGAAAGATAGGATTATTTGTGTGTGTATTTGTGTGTGCTTTACTCATGATGAAAATTAGTTGTGTGTGATTTATTGGTGAAAAGAATATTGAGTGGAAAAAATGGATATTTATTTTAAACATTCCCCCCCCTTCTTGTCTTCGCTGGTTGTTGTAGGGGTGGAGGCGGGGGGAGAATGAGGCTTTTGATCACTTTAACAATTTTTTTTTCTCTGCTTTGAGTTTTTGCCTTGAAAAAGGCGAGGTTAGAAAATAACTGTTTTATAGGTTACATAGCTTCATCTCCTAATTTTTTAGAGATTTTCACACAAAGGAGCCTCAGATAGATAGGCTGAGATTGGCAAATTGCCTGGAACATTATCTGTAAAGGTGGCTCGGTTCCCAGGTGGGCAATTTGCCTGGATCTTTGAAGATGACTCAGTTCCCAGTTTCAGCAAAGGGAATCAAAATTTAAAACTAGCTGCACTTTGTACATGCTCTTAATCCATATTCTGATTAAAGCAGAGAATTGACACTAAAATTTGACTCCATCTGGAGGTTTTACAACAAGAAATGGAGCATGCATGGCTATTGCCAGCACAACAGGTAAAGTCATGAAAGGTTTACAATGGGCTTTGCAAATAACTTTTCTTCTAATTTTGATAAGTACAGTAAGGTATAAATGGTGGAGTTATGTAAAGTCTGATTTTCAATTTTATTTTCAGAATAACTTATCTCTTCAATGTCCTTTGCCTGACTATCTAAGCTGTATTGTTTGCCTAAAGAACTTTGGCTTGCTTACTTAATGACTTCTTCCTTTACAAGGCTCCTCCTAATGCTCCCTGGAAAGTGTCCTGCTATTTTAACTTTCAAAACTTTTTCTCAACAGCCTTTCAACTTAATCTCTGACTCTCATTATGTGTGTCAAATTATTTTTAATCTTCCAGGTGCTTATATTATGCCCAGGATTTACCCAAATCATGATCTTATTTTTAATTTTGCAACAGCTACTACAAGACCAAAAATATTTCTTACATAGGTAGTCACTTGACCCTTTCTGGGCCTCTTTCTTAAGGCTATAGCTTTGCTGATTTTTTTTCAGTCACTTTTTTTTTTCATCAAAATGCTAGAGGCCTGGCACATGCTTGCCCTATTCCAATTACTCAAGTCAAGTAGATTGTTTTATCATCAACTTTGGCAAATGGATGTTACCTACTAGGCAAGCCCTGTTTTTTACAACATGCTATTTTGCTTTTTTTGCAATTTTGCACCACCTGGAATATAGCCATAATGGAACATGCTCATCGGCCATTTAAGGCCTGTCTCCACAAATAAATAAAAAAGGAGGGAAATGGTCTCCAGAAGGGTCTCTAAAAAAGTTTTTAAAAGTATAATTTCCCTTAAATCAATTGAATGTAATTGCATGTTTCTATTTACCTTAAATTAATTGAATGTTTTAGTTAACTATTAGGGGTAAGGGGCGAGGCTGTGCTGTTGTGTTTGCTTCTACAGGACCTTTGTGGATTCCAGCTCATTGTGTCCGCCCAGGCTCTTGTGTCCACCCAGCCAAGTTTTGTGACAGCACACCAGTCCCCAGATCTGGTCCCAGTCCCAGGAATTTGACTTTACAGATGGCACAGTGTCCCATCCGGTTCATTTGCTTATGCTTGACTAACATCATACAGAATGATGTCTTTTGCTTATCTGAAACTTATGATATGGAACATTTGCTTTCTACATGTTTAGTTCCTGTCTGCACTAAGCGGATTTTTATTACATGGGAACTTTAAAGACTATATCTAATTGGGGATTTGCTGCTTATTATCCACACCTTGATGCAATTGCTTTACACACCTCAATGTTAGCGGTCCCTATAAATATAACTTGTGCAAAAGTAGTTAATTGTACATCTTCAAGTAAAAAACCTCGCTGTCATCGTCTTAGCTCACCTGCTTTGAACTGCACAGCTTTGGAAGAGACTACTTTCACTTTTCCCATGTTTGGCTACCTCAAGGATAGTTTTTACATGTGGTCAAGAAACTTTTAATTACATTCCTGCTAATCTTAGTGAAGTACATTGCTGTCTTAGTCGGCTGATTCCTGTTTTACTTTCTAAACAGCAACTCCATCACTCAAATCGGTCTCGACGAGGGCTTACACTAGATAACACTTGTGACTCTGAAACAACCTTACTTAATAAAGCTGAATACTAGTGCTAGCTTTGTTTATAGTGGGCGTGCCAGCAATTGCTGCTCACGCTCACCTTAACATTAACTCTGTTGCATGTAATTTAGCAAAAACAATGTTACTTTTCAGTTATCTCAACAATAAACCATAGGATGCAAGTGGTGAAGAAGGCTATTCTACAAAATCGATATTGTTTTAATTTGTTTGATGGGTCATGAACCATCCAGCACCAGCTTAATATTTTCAACAATTTGGCCTTGGATTTGAAAATTGATAAATTAGGATCTTGGTGGGAAAGCTTTTGGGCTTGGTTGCCCACAGGCTAAATGGGAAAAATTCTATGCTATGTAGTCATTAGTTGTGATTTAATTAGTGGGTGCTGCTTTGTTCAATGTCTCCCTTCTCTTTGCAATATATGTATCACAGCTTTTCATCCCAAACCTCTCTTACCTTGCCTAAGGGTCAAGTATATGCCCTATATAAACAACTGCAAGCATGCTCTTCTAATGATTCTTATGAATCCTCTCCTAACTTCTTTTCTGATTCGCCTTTAATTAAAAAAATTTAAAATGGAAGGAGTGAAATGTGGTGGCCACTGAGTTTCCCTGGATGACACTAGTAGCTGGCAGCACACTGCAGCCTGGTGGAGGGGCCTCTTTGCTATCCCATGAGCTCATCTTCTATTCATTCTCTTATCTGTTGGGATGGGGATGGGATGTCTCTGAGTTTCCAGGTGTACAGGTGATATCATTTACTAACATCACCACTAGTCTTATGGATTGGTTGGGAGGTTGCACCAATGTGGTTGAGGGGTTTCACCCATGTGGGATCTATTCTCCAATCCCAATGCTGTATCTATGCTGTTCTTTTCTGCTTGTAAAATGGTATAAAGTAATAAACACCACGTATGTGGTCAGACATCTTTGGACACTGAAATGACTGGTTATTGAATCCCTACCCAAATTTCGATTACATAATCTTTTTCCAATGCCATTGTAACTTTGAACAGTCACTAAATGAACTGTTGCAAGAGGACTATCTGTATTAGATTCCTTAGGCACATGCAAGATCCATTACAAAATAAAAGTCCTTCAATTGAAAAAATAACTATTTTGAAAAAATACTTTATGAACATAAACTATATGCATGAAATGCAATCCAGAAAATACCCTTTTAAGTTCTTTTAATTTTTTTAACTTCTTTAAGCATAATCTGAATCATTCACATTTATCATTAATCCTAGGATCACTATTTTGAAGAAATGGAAGATTACCTAGAAAAGCCGTCAAAACAGACCTTAATGCAAGCACTTCAGTGCTTCAGTGCTTTGAGGAGTGGCACTTGGCTTATAGTATTGCTGCAATCAAATGATTTGCCTAGTCTTACTGAGCACCTCCAATTATTAAATACATTCTGCAACTACCTACTTATGCAGGGGCCAAGATTTTACTTACTTTAGATACAGCGATTGGCTCATTCTCTAACAACTGTTTCCCAATAATCAAGTCTGTGCTTCCAACAGAAGCATTTCGCTCTAACACATGGCCACTCTAAAACACAAAGAAAAGACTGGAGTAAATCTTTGTCATAGAAAATACTTAGTTCTCATACATAAGTAAGATGATTTGAGGGAATGGAAACACACTGTGTTAACACAAACAAATATCGTATCATTCCCCAAGTTTATAATTTCAAAATATTTTAATATTAAACCACAGAAATGTCTTATTGTTACCCATCTGATTCAAATGGAAAGGCAAAATATACATTTTATTCTAATAAAATAAACAAAGTATTTTCAAATTTTAGTACTGAATGTTATTTCAATCATCATCTTAACATTCAACAGTCTTTTTCTGCCAACTTAAGGTACTATAATTAACTTTTTTCCTAAAATTTCCAAAATTACATTGAGTTAATATAAAATGGCTTATGTGCACAGCTGTCTTGTCTAAAATACAACAGGGGATTATGTACATACTTTTATTTTATAAAGTGAACATGTGTGAGACAAGAATGGATTCATGTGTAGGAATATTATAATCGGCTGCAGAAATTCAGACCACCACTAACATGGCAGTCAAGATGTACAGAAAAATCAGATTCTTTCCCACATCTAGTAGTTATCTGGATTTTGCTTCCAGATGTGGTAACCCTAATTATCATAGCAGATGCCACACATAGTAGAGAAGGTCCACTGTATTTCACAGATGGATACTTTAGGAAAAATTTGATGTAATATCTGAGCACATTCACTGTACACTCTATAACAATGTGAAAATTAATTAGGTCAAAGTAAGTCAAACTCTCTTTCTGCTTGGAAAGATAAACATGAGTTTGATCCTGCCTTGAGTTGAGTTGAATTAAATCTGTCAAGCACAGTACTATAAAGCAGAATAAATTTATTCTTGATATATGTGTTTGAAAGTACAAAGATTTGAATATCTGACTTGCAATGTTCTGTTGAAAGTGTTTTCTTTTAAGGTGACTCACCTGTTCCTTATGAAAACATAAGAAATTTACAGAAAGTTAGCAGCTATCTAGGGGGAGATTGATAGCAGTCTACAGGGGACACTTTAATTTGGATTTTTGCACTGAGAATAAATTGGGCTCTATGGATTATTTGATCTCTTCCACCTGTATGATTCTAGAATTACGCTGGTTAATTAGCTTCTGCCTGTTGAATGGCACCACTGGGCACAGCCCAACTGGCTTATTAATATATTCTTGATCCAGGAATATTTGTCAATATGCTATGATATATAAATCTATTTTTGGACTTGTTTTAAGACAATAATGCCTATCTATCTATCTATCTATCTATCTATCTATCTATCTATCTATCTAGAACAGTAATGAGCCTGACAAGAGATAATAAAATGAAAACAATCCAAGCTAACTGAGGTGTTCATTCTGATATGGTATACCATGATCTGGAGAATCTGATGTTTCTTATATTTGGATGGAGCTACATTGCCTGTGTAAAGTCTGAAAATAATCTTGGATTTTCTGGTCTCATCTAGGTAGTATAAAATGAAACTATGGCCAAGAACACTTTCACTAGCTATATAGTACAATGACAGCAAATATATTGCACCCATTCATAACTTCCAGATCAGATTACAGTAATGTGCTCTACTTTATATATAGTTTAGGAATTGCAGAGTCAAAATGCAACAACCAGAATGGAGTCTGGGGATAATAAAAGATAATTTTATTACCTTTTTCTAAGCAGTTGAACTTTTTACTTGTATTTTTGGAGAGGAATAAGTACTGGTTATCAGTTTTAAGTGATTAGTTTTAATCATTTAGGCCCAGCCTTAAAGATCCATCTTTTCTTATTGGCTTTTAATAATGTTTAGTTGTCTCAAATGTTTTAATGCTTTTATTTTATATTTTATTTTAATGTAGTTAAGTAATTTACATTTTATTCTAAATACCCCAGACATTTAGTAAGAATAATAGAAAGACAACACCAACAGCAAAATAGATGTATCATGAAAACAACTGAATAGCAAGTGTGACTAATGTTTTGTGGGAGATAGAAATTTTTCTAATGACAGAATTTAAAATGATTAAATTAAATTAAAGAAATGAAAGACTAATTAACAAATGATGAATGATTACTGGAATACAATGCTATCAATTCTTCATTTTTGTAATTCATTCCTTTCTTAAACTGGAGTTAATTACCAGGGACTAATTTTGATATAACCTGGGGTAATAAAACAATTTGTAATTGCTTGTTTGTGAATCACTGATCTCATTTGGAATTGCCACTGCTGAGTCCTTATGTAAAACAGAAACTGGCTTTTTTGTGTGTGTGTGTGTGTGTGGCTAATGACACTATTCAGGACCAGGCAAAGGAGAAATTAGTAATGCCTTAGATCACATTTTTATAATTATTTTAAACAGTAATATTGCATATAGAATATATTTATCTTTTATCTAAAACATACGTTTAGATTTCAAATTAATAATTAATGCCCAATTCCAAATTATGTCTGTAAGTTCTGGCTCACAAAGTCACAAAGATATATTCTACAAAGAATGATATAACCATTTATGATCTCTTCCTTATAGACAAGTTTACAGCTCTCAAGGCAGCTCTGAGAAGAAAATTTCCTCAGAATAGCAATGGGTCCCTTGTGGGAAATCTTGGGAGAAGCATTCTTGGGAAGTAAAATGTCAGGCATTATAGAACCAATATTTCACTTTTTACACCGGTAGCCATTACTACCAGTATTCCAAAAAAAGAAAAAGAAAAGGATTGACCCTATCAGTACTGTTTGATCATATGGAATTGGGGAATGGTAGCAGAGCATCTGAAGAAGGGTTGAAAATAATTCAATATCATCAGAAATGGAATAATAAATAAATAAACTAACAATAGAACCGAATGTGTTCCAATAAGGTAGAAGGAAGAATCAGAGAGACTAAAGCTTCAGGGATAAGGTCTCAAGACAGAAGTAGAAGGGATTAGGCAGACTGTATAGTAATCCAACATGAGTGGATACTCCAGAATAATGTAGGATAAAGTGGTACCAGAAAATAAAGAACTAGAGAACTCACAAAGGATTTTGTCATTATTAACTGCAGCTATCTTTACAGAAACATAATTTTATCCATTGACTCACTTTTTTCTTTAAAAGTTGAAGTAAATAAATACCCCAACTAATTTGCAGGATTTCTACATCTGTAATTAAAAGAATACTATTTCACTTACCTGCCTAGTGTCCCACTGGGAATATGATGAAGAGGAGTCAGCTTTATGTGATGGTGTGGAGGTTCTGTGAGCAGGAGATATAGCTTTCTCTTCAGAACTCATCACTGCAGCTGAATTCTATAGGCCCCCTTTCACAGATTTAATACCACATTCCATTCAGTTTTCCATGAAAAGAAGAAGTCAAGTGATTTTCAGCATTTCTCTCAGAGCCTTTTCTTTACATGGGCAGATTAAATTAATGTAAAAGGCATCCAAACAAAATCTTGAAGGAGAAAGGAAAAGAGACAATGATGGTATACTATGTATTCATGAATTAGCATGAATTAAAATGTCAAACAAAAACAGGTCTCTTAGGTTCCATCTATCAGACCTATGAAAAACATTTAATCTCCGTAAATAAATTGCAGTTTCTAGTCTTCAGAATAATTACTACTTTTTTCAACAACATAATTCCTCCTCAAATGATATTGATTACTCTATTCCAATGATTTCCCAGGTGAGACATCATAATACGGTGCAAAATGAATTGTTAAAATCTGTCTTCTCTACTCTATCCCATTTCAGCTTTATTTCTTTGGAAACACATATTATTGTAAATGTATAACAAGTGTCATTCACAGAACAGGTTAGAAGTCGAATAGTTACAGTAATCATAGCATATTTATTTTCAGCTTTATTTCTTTGGAAACACATATATTGTAAATGTATAACAAGTGTCATTCATAGAACAGGTTAGAAGTCGAATAGTTACAGTAATCATAGCATATTTATTTTCTCCACAAACACCCCATTGATATGAGTATGAACATTCAGTGTTACCAACAAACAGCCATTTGCAGCATGTTCAATAACTTTGGAAAAATAGACACAACTGCCTGTGAGATGTATATGTATATGTACTGTATATGTATATGTATACTCTATGTATATGTATGTATACATATATGCATATGTTTCACCTTCATTATTTTTGTGATAAGCATATCCAAGATGTCTTCCTTCTCCTATTTTCCACACAATAACTTGAACACTGTGAGGAGGATTGGGCTGAGAGAGGTGACTGGCACAAAATCACCCAACTGACTTTCATGGATAAGGAAGGGCTTGAACTTAGTCTCCCGCTTTCTAGCCTGGTCGTGCCTTAACCACTAAACCAAACTGACTCCCAGTAACAAAATATGTATGCCATGGACCATTTTCATCTTTACATGGCATACTATTCAATATCTATCAGGGAAATACTAAGTATGCATTACTACTTTTTCTTGTATTAGCCTCGTTGTTTGCAATAGACACATGTACACACTTTTCTAAAAAAAAGCATTTAAATAGTATCTGCACTAATTTGAGAAAGATCAAAGCATTCTGCAGTTTCAATTAATTCAACCATGATTTGCTTTATTTTCACCTCCTCTTATAATCTCATATATTCAAAGTAATGCATAAAAGAAGAAAATAAGAGTTAGCAATTTCACAAATTGCTATTAAAGAAATGAACAGAGATATTTTAGCTAATGTCAGTTTTAAGTCACCTCAACTCCCCAAAGAGATAGTTAATATTCTGGAAGTATTTTACAAATTTAAAAA
>SOZL01001868.1:0-13069 GCA_009733165.1 Naja naja | reverse complement strand
GGTAAGTGCCAACGCCCTTTAAGGAAGCTGACCAGAGCTAAAGATATTCTTTTAAACCAAATGATGAAAGAGGCAGGTGCTTTGCAGGACAGCAGTTTTCCACAATATTTTAAAATTCTTTTTCTAAAATTAAAAGAGCTTTTAAAAAAAACGAATAAAGACAATGGGGTCAAAGAAAACTGAGAGGTGCCATAAGAAATGTTCAGAAATACCAGATTCCTGCTGTCTCAGTTACATTGGTGATATATTAAAATCTAAGAAAAGTACAAATTGCACTTCATGCTCACCACATTCAACCATGAGTGTAAACTGTAGCTTATGAACAAATGAAACAAGGAAAATGTTAAAAAGTTAGGATATTTGATATTTATGTAGTTACTTATCAAGCACATCTAAATTATATTAAAGTAGCCAAAATATCTTTACAATCCCCAAGGCATGTCACCGCTAATGTTTGGAAATTGAGAGTTGACATGCCCTAACACAGACCTAAGTAGCAGAGAATCTTGGATTCTTGTAATTCTTAAAAACACTAGAGCACAAGAAAGACAATTGGGACATTTTATTTTGTTTCTTTGTTCTTTTTTATCTCTGATTAATCTTCATTTTGAATTGTTTGAAACAAGATTATATTCATAACTCATAATCAAGGTTGATTTAACCCAAGTTCTTCCTTTTTTTCCCTTCTGGCTCAGGGTTGACTCAGCCTGAGGTTGGTAAAATAAGGACCCAGATTTTGGGGGCCAATATGCTGACTCTGTAAACCACTTAGAGACAGCTATAAAGCAACGTGAAGTGGTATATAAATCTGAATGCTTTTAGTATTGCTATTTTTAATACTGGGTTTACTACACATATCATAATTATAGCACAGAGGGATAATATATTCAAACTCTTCCGGCTTAACTAGGAATATTAAATTTTCATTCTTGCCCTGTTCAAAGTGAAATTCTTGCTAGCAATTTCTCAGCAATTTCTTAATGTTATGAGACAAAAGTAGTAGAAAATATTTTAGATAGAAATTAAAGAATGCATTTTGGCATTAACCTTGGTCATTACTTTCTACCTTAGTCCTTAATTCTGTGCAGTTTTTCTCTATATTCTTAAAACTTAGCTATTTGCTTAAAACTCAATATAGAGTTTAAAAGAAAAAGTGAAAAAGGTTACCTTTGAACAGAATAGAGCTTATATTAAGAATATTTTTTAAAGTTCCTGTGTTTTCTAGCATCTTATTTAATGTGTATTGGGACAATTCTAATATTACTTAGTGAAATGTTTTGGGCTCATATTCCATTTTTTGTTCAACCCTGATGTTAAACTCTTTTGTCCAAAAGATTTTTGCCACTATGAATGTAATTAATTGACGGTGTATCCTTGTAATTATGCTGTGGTTACATACATTTGCAGAGGTAACTGCCAACCATAGATCAATAACTTTAACCCATTTGGTGGGAGAGAAAGTTAGACAGCCAAAATAAGTAGACATAATTAATTGGTGCCTAAGACTCATTGGCAGGCAAGATGTTTTGTGAGCAAAAAAATGTAATTGCAGTGATTGATTACTAAGTAATTAGTAATCATAATTCATAAGCCAAAACTGATTTTATTTTTTTTCAAGGAGACCTAAGAATATTTCTAAGAAAAATTGGGGGGAATCCAACTATACAAGGGCTCTTAGCATACTACAGGAAATGTTTAGAAACTGTTATTTTCTATTAAAATAGGTGTTACAAATTGCTATCTGGAAGAGTGGCCAAATTCCTGCATCTGCCATATTCACTTTTTTCTTACTTTGAATCTATAAATATTGATTGATTGATTGATTGGACTTATATGCCGCCCTATCTCCCGAAGGACTCAGGGCGGCTCACATCATAAAAACACACATTACAAAATTTAAAATTATTTAAAAAATTATTAAACCCAAGCCAAACAATATCTAAAAACCCCACACTCACTAAAACTTAAGACATCTAAAAACCAACCCCGCGCAGTCCAGGCCAGCTTGTTGGAACAGCCAAGTCTTCAGGCCACGGTGGAAGGAATGGAGGTCAGGGGCCAACCGCAGCTCCTAGGGCAACTGATTCCACAGGACGGGCGCTCCCACAGAGAAAGCCCTACCCCTGGGGATCACCAGCCGACACTGTCTAGCTGACGGTACCCCAAGGAGGCCCTGTCTGTGGGAGCACACCGGGCGATGGGTCGATGCTGGCAAGAGACGCTCCCACAAGTACCACCGCCCCAAGCCATGTAGGGTGTTGTAGATAATTACCATCACCTTGAATCTCACCCAGAGGGCAACCAGCAACCAATGCAGCTCACGCAGGAGGGGTGTAATATGGGAGTATAGGGATACTCCCATCACAACCCGCGCAGCTGCATTCTGCACCAGTTGAAGCCTCCACGTGGTCCGCAAGGGCAGCCCCATCTAAAGAGCATTGCAGTAGTCGACTCAGGAAGTAACAAGCGCATGAGTAACCATACGCAAGGCATCTCGGTCCAGATAGGGGTGCAACTGGCACACCAGGTGAACCTGGGCAAATGCCCCCCTAGTCACGGCTCCCACCTACTCCTCCAAACTGAGCTGTGCATCTAGGAGGACACCCAAGGTGCGCACCCTATCCACGGGGGGCAAAGCCTTTCCCTCATGGCTAACAATGGAACATCCTGGATCCTCCAAGATGCCGGTACGCATAGCCACTCGGTCTTGGCCGGGTTGAGCCGGAGCCTATTCCTTCCCATCCAGATCCATACCGCCTCCAGGCAACAGGGCATCACGGAGAGGGCATCACTGAGTTGGTTTGGGGTGGAGATATAAAGCTGGGTATCATCAGCATACTGATGATACCTCACCCCAAAGCCACGGATGATCTCACCCAGCAGCTTCATATAGATGTTGAACAGGAGGGGAGAGAGGACCTGGGGAACCCCAAGAGAGGGCCTCGGGCCGACCTGCCCTCCTGCCAACACCGATCTGAGTGACCCGAGAGGTAGGAGAACCACCGCAAAATGGTGCCTCCCACCCCAGCCCCTCAAGGTGCTGCAATAACATACCATGATGGATGGTATCAAAAGCCACTGAGAGGTCTAATAGGACTAGGACCAAGGAATTATTTATTTATTTATTTATTTATTTATTTATTATTTGAACTTATATGCCCCCATCTCCTCAAGACTGGGCGGCTTACAACTAAAACAGGAACAATAAATACTTAAAAAACGATTAAATTAAATTATAAGTTCAAACATTATAAAACCATAAAACCATCCCTCCCCAAGGGGTCACAGCCCGGTTGGTCAAACAACCAGGTCTTTAACTCACGGCGAAGAAAGGCGGAGATCGGGGCCAGGCGGAGCCCCAAAGGCAGTTGGTTCCAGAGGTCAGGGGCTGCAACAGAAAAGGCTCGCCGTCGGGAACCGCCAGCCAGCATTGGCTCACGACGGGACCCCGAGGAGTCTCTGTTTATGGCTCGCACAGGGCTAACCGGTATTTGATATTGGAAGAAGATTCCCTTAAGTATTGAGGACCCATGTCATGAAGGACTTTGTATGTTAACACCAAACCTTGAATCTCACCCGAGCTAACCGCAACCAATGAAGGCCGCAGAGGAGGGGGGTCATATGGGAGAACCGGTAACTCCTATCACCAAGGCCACAAGATTCTGCACCAGCTGCATCTGATGGTATGCAAGCAGGGCAGTCCCAGAGAGCGTTGCAGTAGTCGAAGCCGAGGTAACAAGGGCATGAGTGACCGCGCGCAGGGCGCCCCGTCCAGAAAAGGGAAGTTGTCAACAAGGCGGAGCTGGGCAAAGGCCCCTGGCAACGGCCCCACCTGACCTGCTCCTCCAACCGAGCCGCACATCCAGGAGGACCCCAGATTCCCCATCCACAGGGGTAACACCTCCCCCTATGGCCAAAGATGGATAATCTAAACTGGGCCGGACGGTATGCACAGCCACTCAGTCTTGGCCGGGTTGAGTCGGCATGTTCCCGCCATCCAGTTCCGCATCACGCATCCAAACACCGAGTCATCAGGGAGAGGGCATCACTGATCTGGTCTGGGGTGGAAATGTACAGCTGAGTATCATCAGCGCACGATGGAATTTCACCCCAAAACCACGGATGATCTCACCCAGCGGCTTCATGTAGATGTTAACAAAGGGGGGAAAGGACCCACCCTGAGGGACCCCACAAGAGAGCACCCTAGGGACGACCTGACCCCCCACCATCGACTGCATCGGCCTCCTCGAGAGGTAGGAGGAGAACCACCAAGAACGGTGCCCCCACTCCCAACCCCTCGGGCACGCAAAGGATACCATGGTCGATGGTATCAAAGCCGCTGAGAGGTCTAATAGGACCAGGACAGAGGAAAACCCCTATCCCAGCCCTCCAGAGATCATCCATCAGCACCAATGCCGCCTCCGTGCTATACCCGGTCGGAAGCCCGATTGATACGATCTAGGTAGTCCGCTTCATCCAGGAAAAGCGAACCTGTTGAGCCACCATTATCTCAACAACCTTCAGAAAACGGGTTGGAGACTGGACGAAAGTTGTCTAACACAGTCGGGTCCAGGGCAGGCTTCTTCAGGAGGGGTCTCACCACTTTCAAGGCGCGAGAAACACCTCCCTTAAGGAAAGCTGATAACTGCCCGAGCCAACCGAGTGACTCTCGGCATAAGCCAGCCAGGAGGACACGGGTCCAATAAACATGTGGTGGAACTCATTCGCGATAATCCTGTCCACTTCATCCTCGGAACCGATCGAACTCATCCCAGATAACAATAGCCAGACTCCCTGCACCCCTTCCCCAGACCACTGCAAATCGGAGGACAACCCGCCCCGTAATACAGCAATCTTATCCGACAGATGTTGAACAAATGCCTCAGCCTCCCCCTCAACGGGTCCGCAGCCCCTCTGAATGAAGGAGGGAACGAGTAACCAAACAGGGCGTGCCGGGCGCATTATTCGCGGACGCCAGAGTGGGAGAGATAAGATCTTCTCTCATAGCTACCAGGTAAGTCCTCAAGGCTCTTAGCTGGGCTCGTCGGAACGGGACCTCCACCTGCTCTCTAACCCTCGACGGCGCTTCATCTCCCGAGCTCCTCAGTATACCAAGGGGCAAACCGGGATCCACGCGCTGAAGGGACGATGGGGACAACCTCGTCGAGAGCCTCTGACGCAGCCCGCTGTTGCAGGCCACTGCCAGATCCTCGGCAGAGCTGTGGGCAAGGGAGGAAGGAAAACCCCAGTTCTGCCTGGAACCTCTCAGGGTCCATCAGGGCGCTGGGGCGGAACCATCTAAGTGGCTCCTCATCCCAGCAGTGGGGACGGCCTGTTGGAAGACCAGCCGTAGGAGATAGTGATCAGACCATGGAACAGGCAAAGTCGCAATAGTGACCTGCCTCTGTCACTCCCCACTGTTCAGAGACAAAACTAGGTCAAGAGTATTTCCTCCATGAGTAGGGCCTTGAATCAATTGTCAGGCCCATGGCTTCCATAGAAGCCATGAATTCTGGGCCAAACCCACCCCCCAGGAAGGCAGATTGAAGTCCCCAGGACCATAAGGTCCGGGAGCTCCACCGCCACCCCGAGAGGAGATCGAGAAGCCCAGGCAGGGCTGCTGCCACACAGCTGGGGAAAGGTATGCTAGCAGCAAGCCCACCCGCCCATTAGGCCCCACCTCAGGAGGAGAATCTCACTCGCCTATCTCTGCAACAGAGACCTCCTCGAAACAAGGTCTCCCGAATAACCACGCCACCCCACCACCCCTACCCTGGGCCCGGTGTGCAAAACCCAAAACCTGGTGGGCATAAATCAACCAGAGGGACACCCCTCTGGGCCCAACCAGGTCTCAGTGATGCAGGCCAGGTCCGCAGCCGCCTCCTCAATGGTCTCCCGGAGGAGGGAGGACTTATTAGCCACAGACCTGGCATTAAGATACACCAACCTAAGCCCAGGGATCCTAATCCCATCGCCCCCTCGGGAGAGGTCATAGGGTCGGAGCCGCAACCAGCTTTAAGTGTCAAGCGCGCCCCTAAACTGATGTGGCTCTATGCTCGCCGCCCTCTTCCAATCCCGACCACCCTGGGAATCGCGGCCCCCATCCCAGCCCCTGTCCCGAGCCCTCCAGAGATCATCCACCAGCGCGACCAATGCCATCTCCATATTGTACCCGGGCCTGAAGCCCGATTGATATGGATCTAGGTAATCCACTTCCTCCAGGAACTCCGGAAGCTGACGAGCCACCATGCTCTCAACAACTTTCACCACAAAGCGAAGGTTGGAGACAGGATGAAAGTTATTCAAAATGGCTGGGTCCAAGGCAGGCTTCTTAAGGAGGGGTCTCACCACCTCCTCTTTCAGGGCAGCAGGGAAGGCTCCCTCACTCAACAAAGCGTTGATCACTGCCTGGAGCCAGCCACATGTAACCTCCTGGGCAGCATAAACCAGCCAGGAGGAACATGGGTCCAATAAACACATGGTAGAACTCAGCCCCCACATGATCCTGTCCACTTCATCTGGAGTCACAGGCTCAAACTCATCCCAGATAGTATCTACAAGACACGTCACTACTTCCTTGTCAGACTCTAGCCAGTCGGAGTCCAGACCGGCCCGGATCTGAACGATCTTGTCCAGCAGATGCTGACTAAACTCCTCGGCCCGACCCTGCAGAGGGTCCTCCCTCACCCCCCTGATTAAGGAGGGAATGGGTGACCCTAAACAGGGTGGCTGGCATCTCGGATGCAATGAGAGCGGAGAAGTAAGCATACTTCGCCGCTCCCATCACCGCCAGATAAATCCTCGTAAAGGATCTTAACTGGGATCGGTCAGATTCGGACCGACTGGACCTCCAACTGCTCTCTAGGCCCCTCCTCCAGCACTTCATCTCCTGGAGCTCCATGGAAAACCAAGGAGCTAACCGAGATCTGCATCGGGTCAGGTGCCGCAAAGGGACAACACGGTCGAGAGCCTCTGAGGCAGCCCATTGCCAGGCATCCGCCAGGGCCTCAACCGAACTGTGTGTAAGGGAGACAGGAAACAACCCAAGCGCCACCTGGAACCTCTCTGGGTCTATCAGGCACCTGGGACGGAACCACCTGGTCGGTTCAGTATCCCAGCGACGTGGGGTGACATGCTGGAAGACCAGCCGAAGGAGGTAATGATCAGTCCATGACAGGGGTTGAATAAATGGTGAACCCAGATCATTACACCACTGTCCAGAGATAAAACCAGGTCAAGTGTGTCCCCTCCATGAGTCAGGCCCTGAATTATTTGGGTCAGGTCCATAGCCGTCATGGAGGCCATGAACTCCCGATCCATACTGATGTCCCACCCAGAGAGGGAAGATTGAAATCCCCAGAACCATAAGTCTGGGGAACTCAACAGCCACTCCCAAGAGAACGTCAAGCAGCTCGGGCAGGGCCGTTGTCACACAGCTGGGAGAAAGGTACATGAGCAACAGACCCAACTGACCCCCAGGGCCCAACCTCAGGAGGAGAGACTCACACATGCCAATCTGCGGGACAGTGACCTCCCTCAGACAAAGGGTCCCCCTGATAACAACCACTGCCACCCCCCACCCCTACCCTGGGCTCGAGGTTGGTGTAGCACCCGGAAACTTGGAGGGCATAACTCGCACAGGGGAACTCCACCCTCTGAACCCAACCAGGTTTCCGTAATTCAAGCCAGGTCCGCGTGCTCCTCAATCAGTTCACAAATGAGGGGAGCTTTATTCACTACGGACCTGGCGTTCACATAAACAAACCTGAGCCCAGAGACCTGGTCTCCTGTATCCTGGGGGACCGGGCAGAAACAGGGTCAGAGTGCGCCACCGCTCGAAGATAGTGGGGGCGCGCTCCCAAGCTCCGATACGGCCCTCCGTTTCTCCATCTCCTGCCAAACCCAATCACCGTGGGGATTGTGGTCCCCATCCTTTCCCCTAGAGCCTTGGGACCCCCACCCCACCCTCCCCCACCGCGACCCTCTCCCAACCTGGATAGAGATTGAATATGATTTGGCGGAACCCCCAGTTCCGCCCAAACCTACACCCACCCCTTCCCTAACTCTTTTAAAACTTGTTTAAAAATTATATAAATGACCCTTACCACCCCTTTCCAATTAAAACCCCTACTTGCGCCATGCCACCTCTCGGGATCCCAGGATCTGTTATCAAGGTAGACTTTCAAAAGTCCCACAGGCCACCTTAGGGACAGGGGGACATTCCGCAGGTCCCGTAACTCTGCCATCGAATAAGATACAATCATGGGTATTCAAGGACAAACCACAGATGGGAGTGGTAATATAAATAGAAGCCGGATGACAAAGACCCTCACGACCAGTCCAAAGACCCCAGAGTCACACCGTCACCTTTCCCGGCAGCCCTCTCATGGCTAGTCATGGGAGGTCAATGGTATGCATTTAAATTAGCAGAAAGATTTAGGGATTAACTGAAACATACAATTTGATCAGAAGCATTTACATGTTTGTATGTAGCTGTGTTTATAGATATCTGTAAATAGATTTGCTTTACTAAATATTGAGGGCTCCAGTCTTCATATATGTGAACAGTTGTAGAGTTAATGTGCTTTAATGCTTGACTTCCATTGCATGTAGTGCATGTCTTAAAAAGACCGTTGTATACAGAATTCATCTGTATATAAATTGCAATAAATTGCAGGAATTTGAAGAATAAGCAGAGTTGATTGTATCACCAATATGCCAGTGGCACTAAACTTTACATCTCCATTCCTGGTGATCCAAGTGATGCTGGAGTTGCCCTCTTGCAATGCCTGAAAACTGTGGGTGTCTGGATTGGGAGGGAACAGGCTGAACCCTGGTAAGATGGAGTGACTGTAGGTTCAGGGGGCCTCTGGATCCGAGGCTTGATCATCTGAATCATCTAAAAATTATTCTGGATAAAATGAATTGATGGGTGGGAAGAAAGTAGAGACCAAGAGTTTGTAGATCCAAGAATGAAGAGAATGGTGGTGGTCTGATGAGTAACTGTTCATTAGATCAATCATTAAAAGCTGTTTTAATCATTAGACTGCTCATGCATATGCATGGAAAGGATATCTATAATAAATTTAGAAGTATAGCTAATTTGAATATGATGAAGGGCTGGGAGAGTTAGTGAAGTATAAGAGGGTAATTTTTTATAGGATAGATCTTGAGGAAAATGCACATGGAAGAACTATAGGATATAGTTAAACTATAGAAAGGATCAAGATCAGGATCAGAAAGTATAAATCTTGTATAGTTTAGAAGATAGATTAATCACCCAACAGTATGAATGGAAAGTAGAAATAAGGAAGTACAAATAGAAACTTCTTGGACAGTATAAAAAAAATATGCTACAGAGTGTCACGAAATGTGTGCTGATAGAAAGTATGAGAAAGGATCCCCGGTAGAATTATAAAGAGTTTCTGGATGAGAAAAATGTGTATAAGGAAAGATTGCTATAAAATAACCATGAAGGAAAGTTTGTATAATGTTTATATAGAGAAAAAGAATTACAAAAAATGTAATTAAAGGAATGAATATGAACAGTTACAGTAAATAAAGGTAGAAAAACCACAGAGCAATTTTGATAGAAATCAGTAGTTTTGAAAATTAATGAAAAGAGCTAAATTAGGAACCACAGCAGAATAAAGGAATTAAAAATAAAATGATGAAATTATTTGAGATGAAAACGAAATGAGTGTTTTAGAGATTTCTGTGGTATGATGTATATTGAAGAGTAGAATTCTATAAATGTTAGTGTGCCAATAAAAATTATAACATGGAAATCTTGTATGCTATGAGAATGTAAAACTGCAAGTGTATCTAGTGTAAAATGTAAGTGTCTTTGTTTGTCTTGTTTAATATGTGTTAGTGGGGTGGGTGTGAAGGCTGCACTTGTATCTAACAATTGGAAAATGCTGTTACTGTTCTATATGCAAAGGGAAAAAGTAGCAAGTGTGAATGCAATTACTGCAGGAGGATTAGTTTTTATGTCTGCCTAAAATGTGTTGGGCAGAATCTTATTGAAAGTGGTTATGGTAGGAAATGTGTAGGTAAAATATTGTAGAAGAAAGCTGTTTGAGAATGAATGGGTGCTCATTGAATAGGAACTGACAATAAAAGTGAGTTGACTCTTGGCTTGGTCATATGGAGAGAATGAATGAGAATATAATTGAAAAATATGAAGAAATATGAAGAAAGAGTGAAAGGGAAAAACCAAGAAAGATGTGAATTAATGGATGGAATTGATTTATTTATTTATTTATTTAATTTGACTTGTATGCCCCTCTCCAAAAGGACTCGGGGCGGCTCACAGCTAAAACATAACAATAAATAATTACCTAAAACCAGATTAAACGAGAACAAGTCAAATATAAAAGTTTAAAACCCCATGTTAAAACAACCATCAAGCCCCCTCCAGGTGGTCAGCACAGCCCGGACTGCGCAAATAACCAGGTCTTTAAATCGTGGCGGAAGGTGCAGAGATCGGGACCAACGGAGCTCGCGAAGCTGATTCCACAAAGTGGGAGCCACCACAGAATAGGCCCTCCCCGGGCCAAACAACATTGAGTCGCAGGCACCACGGGAGCCCGTCTGTCTTCGCACAGGGCGGTTGGTATTTGATGCTGGCAAGAGTCCTCGTAAATAATCCTGGACCCATGCCTTGTAGGACTTTGAATGTCATCACAAGAATTGATGAGATCCTCAAAAAGAGAAGGGTGAAAAGTTTAAACAACAAAAATCTATAAGCATTGTATAGAAACAAGGACGGTTTGAAATTTAGAACAAGGATATAGTGAACTATATAGGTTTCAACTATTTGTATATTCTTTTTCTTATCCATACCTTTATTTGCTTTTGTTTACTACCGGTATTCTTTTCTTCACTTTGCATAATGCTGCTTATTCCAAAAGGAAATAGCACTTTAAACAGATATCTGTGGAAATTCTCAGTCATCCAGGTCATAGTTGTCTCAAAGGTGCTTTTTCAAAAGTCAGCTGGACTGGGGTGTTTGTTTGTTTGGGGTTTTTTGGCTGAGAAGTGAAGCATCTTCTTCCTCAAAAACAGTCCAGCTGCCTTTTGAAAAAGCACCTTTAAGAGCACTATAAACATGCATACAGTAACTATATTAAGCCTTTTTTAAGGTTTACATTACAAATTATTGTGTTTTCCACTGAAAATAGTGGGAAAGATATGTAAATGAATGGAAGGCAGGCTCCTTAAAAAGTTCAGGGGCCACATATATAATTCCACATGATTTGAAATAAATTCAAGTTATCCTAGTTATGATTACGTTTTGAATTATGATAACTTTTCTTGGCATGCTTTATGAAATCAACTTTTGTGAAACATCTTAAAATATACTTATTTTTAATTATACACAAATAATTCAAAATAAAAGCAGTTTTTCCCATTTGAAAAGAAGAAATATTACCTGAAATGCCAGAGTTCAGAGACTTGCTTTTGCTAAAGTGCTGCTTGCCTAGTAACTACTTCTTAGATTGTTCAGGGATTTGCATTTCAAAGAATATCCTTATGTGATAACTGGTGCTGCTTCTATGTAATACCTTATTAGTTTTGTCATTGTTTAACCCTTGTGGTCTCTCACATTTGTGGTGACCATTATTAGAAAGCCACCTCCCTGAAGCTCTGCTGTGTCATGCACTAGCATGTTTGAAATTAGGTGGAAATTCGATAATAGTAAGGCTCTTCTGTTCTTCCATATCAAATTCACAAACTGCATCAATAGCAAAGCTGGCTTGCAAAAATTACAATAATAGGCTTAACTGTTCTAGCTTTTGTCTAGAAACCAAAGGACCATCATAAACTAATGAACTGTCATGAAAAGGTACTGTGCAATATTAATCCCCATTTGTGCTTCAGTATAAAATTTGAGTCTTAGCTTTTTAAAAAAGCAAGTAGCTATATTTCTTTTCAGAAGTATCCTTGTGATTTAAAATAGCTTACAGGCAAAATGTCATCCTTACAATTACACCCCCCCCCCTTTCACATTTTCTGCTAGATTCATGAAGTATTGGGCATTTTGCCTATAAAGAGAAACCTGTTAATCACACAAAGGCTTCTTCTAGTGTACCAACAATGTAATGATGGAACTAGTAGGGAACATGTGGGTGAGCCTCATTTTTTCATGAAAACAAAGCCTCAATAACATTCAGTCTGCATACTCCAAAGTACTCAGTAATTATTGGTTTGTGATATTGCACTTTATGTTCAACTCAGCTCTTCAGCTGGTAGGACTCGGTGTTTCTATATAATCAATGCCAATCTAAATCAACAGCACTCATTAAACATAAACAACGCTAAACAATCAAATTGGCAAAGCAGCTTTAAAAGAAGATGCATGTTCTATTTGCTCAAGCTTTTGAAGTTTGCTCCTGATGCCAAAGCCAGGACAGAACTGAGTATTGTGGAAGAAAAGGAGTCTTACAAATGGTGTAATGGCCTAAAGTTTCTGATATGGTTACCATGTCTTTCTGCAATTGACAGGAAATGTGATCTGTGATTGATGCCAATAGCAACTTTCATGCAAGAGATAGTGCTTCAGATAACTTCTTTGAATTGTGCTCAGAAATGGGAGCAAAATCCTTGTAAAGTCAAAAGGTGAACACTTCAGCTGTGGCAGTTCATAAATGAAACAACCTTTATGGGAAGGAAGATGCAGCCCTGATGACTGGTGATTAAGTAAGCAAAAATATTTATCCTGGTTTTCTTCCATCACTTCAATTCTTTCCTTCAATTTTTTAAAATAGCTTCCAAATATGTGAAAACTTAGAGAGTTCAGAACTTTTAATGTTTTTGTTTTCACAAGAACAAACAACAAGCTCGTGTTAGAGTTTTTTTTTTTTATTTTAACGTGGTTTAAAAGTAAACTCTTATCAACAGCAGCATAATAGCTTTCACCACCTTGACATCTTTCGATGATTATGTCTTATATTGGTGTCAACTCAAGGCCTGGGGGCATATCTGGGCCACGTGTTTTAGATCTGGGCTACGGGCCACTCTGGAAACATGGAAGGACCAGCTGGCAGTGCCTCTGCCAGGAAAA
>SOZL01001867.1:61911-98738 GCA_009733165.1 Naja naja | reverse complement strand
GGGAGCCAAAGGGATGCAGAGGGAGGGACGGCCGGTTGGCCACGCTGGGTCGGAGGAAGGAAGAGCCCAGAAGGGGCCGCCGGCAGAGTCCCCGAGGGCGCTTATTCTGACCCCCACCGTCCGCCCGGCTGCTGTCCGAAGGGCTGGGAGCGGAGCGTCTCCGGGGCTGCGGAGTCCTGCGGCGGGGAGTCTGGGGTGCTGAACCTCAGCCAGTGGAGAGGGGAGGAGCCCCCTGTGGGGGGGGGCAGCAGGGGAGGGCAAGAGCCTTGGAGCTGCCAGGAGAGGGAAAGTTTTGAGCTGTTGGGCAGAGCGAGGTTGGCGAAGGGGGATTAAATGGGGGGGGTGAAAGGGAGGAAAAGACTTGGCAGCTCTGGCTTCCCGCAGCAATCTCTTTGCTCACCCCTCCAGCTGACTCCCACCCCAGCATCCCTGCTGGCACAGGACGCCCCAGCCATGCTGCCAGCCGACCAGGAGAATCGCTTTGGAGAGTGGGGGCAGAAGTGGAGCTCCGGGCCTTGGTTCCTCCCCCAGCAGAGAGGGAGAACCCCCGAGGTCCCGCATGGAGGGAGGCCACCACCTGCCCGCCTGCCCTCCCGGGGGCTTCTGCCACTCTCCGATCTGGGGGGGACACGCTCAACCACCGCAGTTCTCTCTCTGGCCACCCTCCTCGGCAGGAGCGCTGCAGCCTGTGAGACAGAGCCCCAATGTTGCCCCGGAGGGAAGAGGCGCGGAAGCCCCACCTGCCATCCCCGCAGCTGGGCTGGGAGGAAGCCTGTCCAGACACCCACCAGCCTGACTCCTCCACCCACCACCGCCTCGGCCAGCCCCAGGAGGAAGGCAGGGGAGGTCAGTGTAAAAGGAAGGCAGCGGGCAGGAGCGGGGCTGCCCAGGTGGTGCTGCACAACCTGGATGGAAGGGAGCGATGGAGGGAGGGGGCAGTACAACGCAGCCGAAGGAGCCCTTTGGATGGGGAGGGGCCAGGGTGCCTGGCAAGGGGGAAGGAATCAAAGGGGAGTTTGAATCCCACCTTCCACATTGAAGCCAACTGGGCGGCTCTGAGCCACTCACCAGGGGACCGGGAGTTCAAGTCCTGCCTTAGGCCTGAAAGCCAGTGGGTTTCATCCACCGTCCAGGAGGTTCTGCATTCTAATCCTCCTACAGGCTCCATGCATTCCTGAGGGGACTGTGGACCAATCCCCAGGAGGCTCTGAGTTCCAGTCCCACCAGGATACTTATTGATTGGGAGTCTAAAACTTGGTGGGGGCTTCAAATTAATGTGGGATACCAGGATTGGGCATTCTTGGGCTGTGAGATGGCTGGGTCCCTTCCTGTGTGATGAGATGAAGGAAAGTGATTTTTAAATTTGCATTTATATGCCCCTCTCTGGAGACTCAGGGGAGCTTACAATCTTTGAGCACAACCCAATGTGCTCAGAAATAGCCTTCATTCTATTGTATATGCCTGCTTATTACTAGGGCTTTTTGCCCCCCCCCCTCAGTGATATTTTACAAAGTCAGCTTATTGCCCCCAACAATCTTGGTCCTCAATTTACCTACCCCGAAGGATTGAAGGCTGAGTCAAACTTGAGCCTGTGGGATTCGAGCCTGCACTAATTGCAGGAAGCTGGAATTAAGTGCTAGGCATTTAACAGCCTGCACCATCAGGCTTTTTTTGTGGGGAAACACACCTGTTCCAAGCTGGGCAAAGCCATCAGCCTCTGCCTTCTTCTGCCTGTGGGCAACCAGAGGCCTCCGGTGTCACTGGGAATCTCAGAGAGACCTGGTCTGATTCCTCAGAGCTTTTTTAACCATCTGAAAATGGAATTTGCAAAAGGGCTCAAGTCACAATCAGAAGCCATTCTGAAATATCAAAATGGATGACCAGCACTGTGGACTGTGGTTGGAAAGCAGAAGACCTTCCAGGGTTCTTGTTCCAAGGCATTCCCAGCTTCCTCACCTCCTTGGACCTGGATGAATAAGCACTGGACACTCCTGCATCAATCCAAACGGTTTGGTAAAGGATGCTTTTAAACAGGATCCCTGCAACCTCCTCCTGGGGAGAGTCTCAAGGTCCCTTTTTCTGGACATCCCCAACCTTTCACAGACAAGCCATGCTTGGAAGAGGAGCAGGGAAATGCTTTAGGTATAGTGGAAAACTGAAGGGCCTGAATAATGTTAGATTTTGCCATTTTAATTTTCTGGATAAAGTTCTTAGAAGTAGACCCCTAAGTAAGAGCAACTCCAAAGTAAAACCCCAGACAGCTGTTGTGGGCAACACTTTCCGTAAAATGGTCTTATCAGGAACTCAAAAAGAACTCTGTCATAGTGATAAAGAATTGCCTCCCCAGCCGAGAGGAGGTCAAACAATGAATTTCACATCCTTCTGACATTCCAAGGGTTCTCATGGGGATTCTCACAGGACATGATTCAAGCTGGGTTCCCCAGCTTCCGTCTTACCTCTTCTCCTGCTCTCTCTCACATACAAGGAATTGAGAACTTTAATAGCAATAATAGCTCAAATGGTTACCAGTACTTACAATGTGTCATGTTCATTGGCAGTTGCTGAACAGCAAATTCCTTTGAATGACTTTCACAGAGTTTAATTTAGCAAATTTTATTGAGCTGAAAGGGAAGGGAGTTACAGAAACATATACATATAATTTTCTTTGACTCCTGTACACTATCTAAATGGAATTAATATCTCCTTTCAAATAAAAAGAAACTTGAACAATTCTTCCAATATCACAATGGTGTTATAACTCATGTTTTTACATTTGTTCTGGCTGTGAGATGCTCCTTTGTGTTCAGCTCTGGCCTCAGAAGGATAATGTAGCATTTGGGGTGAAGATGCAGCCCAGCAGACCAGCACTGGAGGCCAGGATAGAGAAGACCTGCACAGCCACCATGTATTTCCCTTTGGTGCTCAGGTAGGTGGGCACAAAGGTCACCCAGACACTACAGAAGACCAGCATGCTGAAGGTGATCAGTTTGGCTTCGTTGAAGGCCCCAGGCAGATTCCTGGCCAGGAAAGCCACTGTGAAGCAGATGGCAGCCAGGAAGCCCATGTAGCTGGGTGACATAGAACATGACAACGGCCCCTTCGTTGCATTGCAGGATGATCTCTCCAGGCTGGGAGTGGAAGTCAGAGTCAGGGAAGGGGAGAAACTCCCAGCCAGATGGAGCAGATGATCACTTGGACAGCAGAACAAGAGAGGATGATGGAGTTGGCCAAGCTCTTCCCCAACCATCTCTTCACTTGGTTTCCTGGTTTTGTGGCCAGGAAAGCCAGCACCACCGTGATGGTTTTGGCCAGAGAGAAGAAACAGCAACTGAGAAGATGAGGCTGAAGACTGTTTGTCGGAGAAGACAGGTGGCTTTCCTTGGTTGACCAATGAAGAGAGAAGAAGACAAGAAGCAAAGCAGGAGGGAGACCAGGAGGATGAAGGAGAGGTCCCGTTGTTGGCTTTGACAAGGGAGTTTCTCGGTATTTAAAGAATATGATTAAGACAAGGCCTGTGGTTAGGAAGAAGAGCAGGGCAAAAGAGACCAGGATGATGCCCAGATGTCCTTCATAAGACAGGAAGGTTATAACTTTGGGAATACATTGGACTCTCTCTTTATTTGGGTATTTATCATCTGGACACTTGGTGCATTTTTCTGTATCTGATAAAGCAAAAAAAGCAATATTTCTTTAACATTCTGTCCACAGGTGGTATTCAGCAGGTTCTGACCAGTTCTGGAGAACCAGTAGTGGAAATTTTGAGTAGTTCAGAGAACGGCAAATACCACCTCTGACTGGAGATTTTACAGTATCCTTCCCCTGCCACGCCCACCAAGCCACGCCCACAGAACTGGTAGTAAAAAAAATGGATCCCACCACTCATTCTTTCCTTTTATCTTTCAAGAAATACCTTCTTCGGATAACAGCTGATACCATGGGTATTTTCCAAGAAGTATTTCTTAACAATTTCATTAAAAGAGCATAAGAAGGATTTTGTTTAAAAAAAGTACAGTATATGAATTGAAAGAAGTCCTAGGATGTTAAGTATTTCTGGTGTAATGTGCAGAATCTTCATAGGAACCAATATTATTAGAGGTTAATAAGGAATCATGTAATCTTTTAGGCAAACAGACTTGGAGTATCTTGTAACATCTGGAAGCAATGAGAAATTAAGGAAAAACTTCCTATCAGTGAGAACAATTAAACAGTGGAACAGCTGGCCTTCAGGGGTTTGGGGTTCTTCATATTGGAGGCTTTAAGAAGAGGTTGGACAGTCACTTGCCTGAAATGGTATAGTTTTTTCTGCTTGATCAGGGGCTGGACTAGAAGACCTCCAAGGTCCCTTCCAGCTCTATTCTGATTGATTGATTCATCTACATGACTGGCAGACTATTTGTGTAATGAGTTCCCTGCATAACTATCCACAGCACCACATTATGGACCAGGGACACCTTCTCAGGGATCCTCAAGGGGTGGCCAATACAAAGGGAATTGCAAGGTTTTTCAGAAGGTGGACCTAAAACAATTCCCCAAGTTCCAAAGAATTCAGGTGTTCCTAGAAAGGTAAACTTAGCAGCAACTATCCAGACTAAAAGCAGAAGAGATATTTCCTCTGCTGTTAGTAAAGTTTGCCCTGTCTGCCACCCCTCCTCCCATCTATCCCAGCCCCTCCTTCAAAGTCTTTTTATTTACCTCCTTTTAGATCAGAATTTATGCAGGTTAAAAAAAACAGGTGAGCTTCAAGTTGACTTTTAATTTGAACTTTCATAAAAGTGTTCTGAATGGATCCAATTCTACCAGGCCTTTCTTTCCTCTGGTGTCACCCACCTTCCTGAGTGGAGAAGGTCCCCTCCGGACAAGGAACACAGTCATAGCAACAAACTGGCTCTCCTTCTCGAGCCCTCTTGACAAATCCAGGATGACAACTTTCCACACATTTGGAGTGAGGCAGGGACTAAGGAGAAAAAAATAGGAATGGCAAAGAAAATGAGTTAAGACTCTCCATCCATGGAAAAAGGAGGGAGAAATGGACATCCGCCCAGTAGCCTCTGGTCTTCACTGAGGTAAATAAGAAATCTCTGGCAACTTTAAACAGATGCAGGAGGTAAAACAAGTGGTAGATCCTTCATTTAGTTCCTCCCTTCTGCTTTTGGAATTTAACATTACAGTAAAGTACTTTCTATTTAATAAAGTCTACAGCGATGGAATTGAAAAAAGATTTAAGTATGATGATATAGTTATATTAAAACTGAGAATAAAGTTTACTGTAAAAGATTTAGGAAACGTTCATTCCATTAGATTTTTTTAATATGAAATTAAATTGTGATGAAGAAAGAAACCTTTGACCAGTAAGATCTTGAAAGATTTCATTGCAAAGCCACTCCACTGAGGTCCTGCCTCTTGAAGAAATTCCATTAGAAGACACCAACTGGCATGGAAGGCCAACCACTCTGGGGATTGTAGGCTTGACCCACTGGAAATGGGACCTCAGACTTTGGAAAACAGAGAATAAACACCAAAATTTCTCCCACCTTATTGAGCAACTTTAGCCGTGAAAGAACATCTTGTTTGATAGAAAGTCTCTGTCTCTCAAAATATGCCAGAATCTCTGCCCTGAGATCCTCCTTGGGGAGAACCAAGTAGCCCCAGATCACCAGATCTGCTGTTATCTCTCCATTTTGGTCCAAGTAGAGTTTCATGTGGGAAATATTCCAAAATTCATTCTTCTCCAGAAAGGATTAAACTAGAATGGGAACATCCAGGAATTGGAAGAGGAGAAACTTGGTTTCTTATCCCACATTAAATCTTTCTTCTGCAATTGTCTAATCTCCAAATAGGCTTAATCAGGATACAAATACTGCCATTAGCTTTACAAGTGAAACAAACTATTTTTCGATGTGATTAGAGACCTGAGGGTTGGTGTGATGACTACGTGGATAAAAACTGTCTTGAAAATGATACTCAAATCATTTTGAATCTTTTTAAAACTCTCCTATGAAACCTGAAGGTGATGGACAACAATTTGCCATTAGTCATTAATTTTACTATATATTGTCATTAATACGGCAATTAATACCATCTTAGAGTAAGCTAATTTGAAGTGATTTAAAGAATATAAATTCTTTAAATTTCCAAGTCTTGTCTGAAGCTTTATTTTAAAAGTTTGATGAAATAACAATGGCTTTAAATCAACTTAAAGGTGATAATCAGAAGCCAGCAACAATTGTTGAATCAGATGGATTGGATGGATGGGTGGTCGGATGGAGTGGAACTTAATTTGCTGCTGGCACCCCTGAAGGAGGAGTCTGGTTGGAAGGCAGGCTGCATGGAGAAGGCTGGAGAGAAGGGGTGGGATTCTACCAGTTCTATCCGGTTCTATAGAATCCCTTGTTAACTTTATAAGCAATTTGGAGAATCCATTTGTTTTTTCCCACCTTTATTACATTCTAGACTTGCTGTCTCCAGAGGTTCTGAGGCTTGGCTTTCTTAAAGGGAAAGGGTTGTGTTAAGATTTTTACACTAACTGTTGGGAGGAAATACTTCCCTGGACAATCAGCACTTTGAAGAAATCATTGAATAATGAAGCAAAGCTTTTAGTGACAGGGAACCAAGATGAGTGACATTCAGCAAGGCTTCTTGGCTAGCTAGAAGGATTGACATTTTTCTGGAGACGTTAAATGACCTCTCTGCTAAAGGATTTCACTTTATGAGCAAGAGTTGGCTGCTTGATGGTTATCACCGCATTTTAACAATTTTCATTCCTCAAGGTGCACCGGCACTTGCCTGATTTGTAACTCCGGCTTGCAGGTATTTTTAATGTAATGATTGGTATTTAAGGCAGCTTTTTGCAAGCAAAGAAGCTTTTTGTATTTTTGTACAGGTAATCCTTGACTTACAACAGTTCATTTAGTGACCATTCAAAGTTACAATGGCACTGAAAAAAGTGACATGACCATTTTTCACACTTATGACGGTTGCAGCAGAACTGCAACTGTTGTTCTTGGTTCTGATCTGGTTCAATAGCTTGTGATCCAATGTAAGAAGAATGTTGAGGAAGAAAGAGTGAAAGAGTGCAGAAGTATTCATCCAGAATTGAAGGGTGGGCTCCTGGGGAGAATGAGCATCTTTGGGACTGAAACTCATGTACTGTAGATACAATAAGAAGCATCAGCTGGGTCTAGGAAGGGTCACTAATCTGAAATGTTAAAGGCTGCATGATTCTGCAGCCCTCAGTAGGGACTTTTCCTTCCTTCCTTCCTTCCTTCCTTCCTTCCTTCCTTCCTTCCTTCCTTCCTTCCTTCCTTCCTGCTATTGCCTTTCTTCTGGGCTGTTCTTATTCTATGATACTGTAGAACTGGGGTTGCTCTCAGCATCCACTTGTTTCTAAGCTGCCTGTTTGTTTCTGTTGATTGCATGCATTTTTTCTGAAGACCCTGCACAAAGATTACAAAGCACAATCCCTGCCTGCAGGCTTGTTCTCTGATAGGCAGAGTACAATAGAAGAGGGCCAAACTGGGAGAATCCCACCCCTGTGTGTGTGTGTATATGGGTGTTTCAGGTGGGCTTCCTAGCTTTAGAAGGAGAGAGGGAAGGAGGAAGGGACAGAAAGAGAGAGAGAAAGAGGGAGGGGGAGAGAGAAAGACGGGGGATACAGGAAGACAGAAAAAAGAGAGAGAAAGAGAGAAGGAAGATACAAGAAAGAAAAGAAAGAGAAAAGGGAAAGAAAGAAAAAGGAAGAGAAAAAGGAAGTGAAAGGAAGAAAAGGGGATGGAAGGAAGGGGCAGAAGGAAAAGATGGAAGGAAGGAAGGAAGGAAGGAAGGAAGGAAGGAAGGAAGGAAGGAAGGAAGGGGGAGAGAGGAGAAAGTAAATGAGATATATTATGGATGGATAGATAAATACATGGAAGGAGGGAGGGAGGGAAAGAGGAATAAAGGAGAGGAAGGAAAGACATAAACGCTGGCTTCAGAAGACTTTGAAGCAGCACAGCAATCTAGGGCTGGCCTGCAAGGGATCTAGAGGTCATCTAGTCCAACACCCTGCTCCAGCAGGAGATTCTTACAGAATCAAAGAATAGCAGGGTTGGAAGTGTGGGGGCTGTCAAAACACCAAAAATAGGCCAAGTAGCTCTGTGGAGATCAGTTGTAAATTAGAACACTTGCTAAGCAACTGGCCATTAAGTGAGGACCAGGTCATTAAGTGAGGACCACTTACATTTGGTTTGCCAGTCACATGGCCACCTGCCCAGGGCTTGTCCTGCCATCTCCAGAGCTCCCCAGGCCTTGGAAACTGGCAAAAAACACTTGCTAAGCAACTGGCCATTAAGCGAGGACCTGGTCTTTAAGCGAAGACCTCTTACATTTGGTTTGCCAGTCACATGGCCACCTGGCCATTCCCAACCATCATGACCACCTAGCCATGCCCAGTCAGCAAGGTACTCCCACCCCAGTCACATGACCACCAAGCCACACCCACAAATTAGGCCACACCCACAGAACCAGTTGTTAAGAAATTTGAATCCCACCCCTGCTGGAGAAGCCATGGACACTGAAGACTCACAGTGGACAGAACGGATGACGGATGAAATGGATTCTTTCCAGAAGATTGAGGGAGATGGGGGAATGGACTTTTTCGCATTTAACTGGAAAACAAGTCCAAGACTTTGGGGAATGGAAAGCAATTGTTGGGAAAGATCCTAGTTAAAATTTTAAGGAAATGCATTATTATTAGGAATCAGACGAAGATGTTTAACCCTGGACAGATTCTGGATGGATTAGAGATAATGATTGTGGTGGTCTGTGGTAGATAAGAAGCCCCTGTAAATTATCTCTGTGTTAAATAGAATAGCAGATAACAAAGAATTTTGAAGTTTTGAAATTTAATTTTATTGTTGGATTGCCTGTTAACAACGTTTTTTATATACAGCAGATAGATAACAACTCAAGTATTTGCAAATAGATGTGTAATTTATAAATTGTGAGCCTATTTTGCAAGGGGGAGAAACTATTATTGCTGTATTGTGTTCAACTGGGGGGACAATATGCATGTTTTGTCTGTTTTCAATGTACAATTTAAAAAAATGTTTTGTCTTTTGTCTTGTCTTTTAACAGTTTTTTTTCAAAAACTTGTATTTTACCTTTTTGAATAAAATAAAATGTAAGAAGACGAATATCAAGTTTCCAGAAACAATATTTATGATTAGCAGACAAGTAAAAAGCAACAGAAAAATATCTGATTTTTAGCAACTAGGACTTGACTAACAATAGAGTCTCATATAAGAACATGAATGATAGACTGGAAGAAAGATGAAGTATACTAAAGTTGATATGCATGTTTGTGAAAATGCTCTCAACATCGTAGCTAACTGGAAACGGACTCAGAGTCAGCAGGTGACTCATGGAAAGAAGGCAAATACAGACATAAGGATCTCAGCAAGTGAGCATTCTGGTTTGGGGAGACCACAACTCAAGGACCAGTTCCCCTTGCAGGCACCACACTTGAAGGAAAATTTGCAAAAAATCTACATGAACTTCAGGGAGGGAGATATAAGCCAAGGAAGAGCTCAAAGGAACTGCTCTTAGCCTGGAGGAAAGACCACAAGGAGAAGAGCTGAAGATCAGAGGGAGTCTAGGAGTCCCTTTTCCAACTGACACAATTTCTAGGTTGGAGAAGGGAGGATGCAGCCCTCTTCCAATCACTGACACACATTACACACGAGGAGCGCAAGATCTGTTCACTATTATTCCAAAGTGTCAATCAGGGAAAAGTGAATTCAGTTACAAGAGAGAAGATTTTACATGAATGAGGGGAAAAAATATCCTAAAAGGATGAGCTGTTTGATGCTGAGCCAATGAAGCAGAGCAGTTCAGTCTCCTCTTCATGGATTGTCTGAATGCAAAGACTGAGCAGCCAACAGTAAGAGAAGCTTTAACTGGGATTCTTGCAGAGAGGAGGGGTTGGGCTAGATGGTCTCAGGGGCTCTTACCAATTCATAATGGTAAAATTCTGTGATCCTATTTATAAATCATACATGCAGGAATTTATGTACCCAGCCTTTTAGCACTAGCCATGTTTAATATACAAAATTGTCTGTTCTGCTGTCTATTCTTTTTTTCCCCTGAACAATTAGATTGCCCAAATCTGCAGATCTTTTGTAGCACAAGTGGGGTAGGGGATGACCAGACTGAGCCTGAGTGAGCGGGTCAAAGGCACCATTAGTCTTGAGTCCCCCCACAGGAGATCTGAGTCCAGCCCCCACCCAAAATTCTGTGGACCCTTCTCTACCACTTGTTTGCCTTGACCGTTGGTGGTTCTGATTTTTGTGGACAGCATGAGCCTGGGGTGAACCTTTATGTTCATTTGAACTGTCTGGACTTCATGATTTCCCTGCACTTGACAAGCAGATTGAGATGATTCCCTCCTTCTCCTTTGGGCTCCTTCTCAAAGGAACGAAGATTAATGGACCCCTATTTGGACCCCATACCTGCCATGGCTGCAGCCTTGGAGACCCCAACCTCTCTTTGCCCTCCTTCCTTCTTCTCCTCTTTCTGGAGGAATAGGCAGCATTCATGGCCTGGGCCAGAGTCTGAATGATACTGTATGAAAGGGGGTCATTATTGATCCGGATCCTGTTCCTTTTCCACTGGGACTCCACTGGGGCTTTCTGGGTGCATCTTCTGCAGCCTTTGACAGAACGGATGTGCTTGTGAAGAAAACAGCGGAAATTATGATTTATAGATTGATCTTCCACAAAGAAATAGCTTTTAAAGGCATCATCCACTGGCCTTTCTTTTCCCAGATATCCAAAGTTACAAATACTATGAATATATTTGAGAAGTCTGTGGTTGCTTATATTACAGTGTGAAAAATTTGTGAGGATCCAGACTTTCCCTTCAGTGGGTCCTGACAAATCCTCAAATGTTAAATGGAAAGGAAGAATTCTGTCCTCAATGGAATCTAATTCCATGAAGTGAACAAAGACGTTGATTTGTCTCCACTTAGAGAGGGCCTCCCTGAGGGCTGCTGTAGGTCCAGTTGTTGAGAATTTTTGTGATATAACAACACAAATTTCTTTATTCAAAGTGGTCCGTTTTGCCATTTCTGCCAACTTCTGCAACCATTCGTCCTTGCTGGAATCAAAGTGTCCTTCCATGTTTGCCCATACAACAGTCTTGCTGCTGTCAACATATATAATAACAAAGTCCCCATTTTTTTCTCTAGTTCTTTTTCCATTAGACTCAAAAGGAAAAGTTCTGGTTTGATTTTATCTCCATTTTCAAAATTTTCTGTATCAAAATATGAATCATAATCCACATTTTTTCTTTATCATATGTCCACCATAGATGATAAAAAGTCCCTTCTTTATTTTCATACTTCCAACATTCATTTGACATACCTTTATACATCTTGGATAACTTATGTGGTGTTAAATACCAACGATACATCATCTTATAGAAATTTTCTTTTAGATTATAATTTAATGTAAATTTTAAGCCCTCTGCCCACATATTTTCCCATTGTTCAAGCATCACATTATATCCAAAATTCCCTGCCCACTGAATACTACAATATTTTACATGTTCATTTTCCAAATTTAATTTGACTAACATTTTATAGATCTTAGCAATAATATGTTCATCGTTACTATATAATGAGATTTCCAATTCATTTTTAACAAAGTCAAATCCATAGCCCTTTTTATCCAGTTTAAATCTTTCTTTCAGTTGTTGATAAGTAAACCAATAGCAAACATAACTTCTGATTCAAGTGCTTCCCCTGGCCTTTAGTATTGGGTCACCAGGCTTGAAAGATAAAATTTTAACATACATCAACCAGTCTGTCTTCACCAACATCTCTTTTCTAAAAAAAGTCTTCCTGGGGTGACACCCAAAGGGGTAGCTTCATAGAGAGCCTTGTTTTATATTTATTCCAAACTCTTAGTGTGGCGCATCTAACAAAGTGATTATTAAAATCAACATTAACTTTACTTTTATCATTCCGTATGTAGGTGTGCCATCCAAACCTTAATTCATGGCCCTCTAATTCAAATAACCTTTTATTCTGGAGCCTCACCCTATAGGCATTTCAGTTTCAATACTTTGCAATTTGGAAGGTCTGTTGGGAGCAGCTCATCCATTTCACTGTTCCAACCTAACTGAGGATGGTTACATATTTCTCTTCTTCAATAGCCTGGATTCTTTGTGGATAATAAACCATGGTGTTCTCATATGCATTTAACATGTTAGATATATGTATTTCAAAATCCTTCATTAGTACAGGCAAGTAATTAATATCGAGAAAGAATAGCAACGGTTCAAATACGCCCCCTTCCCTTCCTCCTTGGTAAGTATCGATCCTTCTTCTCAGGGCTCCATTGAGCCCAAGCCTCCCTCTCAAACAAGGGCTTGGAGAAAGGGCTTGGATCAGGGCCAACAGGCTGAGCTCCATCTTGAGGGCTGTCAATTTCCTCCATAATGTTTCTCTCTACTGTATCAAATGCTGCACTAACATCTAGAAAGCCAGCAAACTGTGGTTTACCCAACTGACATATTTTGTGGTTAGATATTTCAGGACAAATCTGTTGAAAATATTACTTTATTAATTGAGTTCTTACTTATTATACAAATTTATACAGCTTTTAACTCTTCCTAAAACCTTCTTGCTCTTCTTCAAGGAATGCACTTTTCTTCTACCCAATCTCAAGTTTATTTAAGGGGAACATGGCATATATTTTACCCACAGTATCTATTAGACAAACTTGCCTGTAATTGTTTATACATATCACTTTATTTATAAACATATCTGATATGTTGTAAAAACAGCTTTTGAATTCCATGGAAAAGATATCTTTGCATCAAAACACCAAAATAGAGAAACACACAAACACACCTGTGGGACTTTGTAGAGGTCTGCTAATGTTGATATCTGGATGGAGATGTCCCTTCTAGCTCTATTCAGAAGAGCCAGAAGGTTCTCCTTCCTTCCACAGCTGTAGTTGGGGACATTGGCTTCTCCAGTGGAGAGAATGTCCAGCAAGACATCTGAAGTGCGTAAAGGGCTCAAATAGTTGTCATGAATGTCATAGCCAAGTGTGAGATTGTGCAGGAGCTGGGAGTTCTTGCTGACCATTTGAATGGCTAAAATTAATTTTAAGCCACCTAAAGAAAGATTAGGTCTCCTATTGTAAAAGATGTTTATTATTATAATCAAAAGCAACAACATTTTTTTTAAATTAAATCCTCTGTCTCCACAAACCTACTAAATCTTAAGTAGACTCTATTGATTCAAAACCAAGGATCACTACTGTAAATAAAATCCTGTATTGAAGGAATGAATTAAAGGAATGAACTGGGAGAAGAAGAAAATCTGGAATTCTTTCAGGGTTTTTTAGCCATCTGTGGATCTGAGTCTCTTCCACAAAATAAGACAAAAGAGAGAAGCCATGGAAATGAAAATTATTCAAGAAATCAGACAAGTGCTGCAATATAGGAATAAATGAAATAAGAAGAAAAGGAGAGTGTTAGAAATGCAAATGGAAGGAATGTGGTTCCTGAATTACCCTGAATCAGGCTGAATAGAAGGAGCCATGTTGAAAAGCCAAGACCTTCGCAACATTGTGTAGACAGTGGTGAATATACCAACGAGATGGTCTCCTCGCATGTAAAAGCTCCATGGACTGTTTCCATCCTGGTGCTCCAAACTCAGCGGGCATTTCAGTCCACGCTTCCCAGTGACTGGCATGGACACCAGCAGAAGCAGAAGCAGGAGGTCCATCATTCATGGGGCTTCAGTCTGCTTTCTCTGTGGAAGGCAGCCACTGGAGAAGTAGCATAAGACCTGAAAGGTCTGGATGGTCATAATTACAGGGAGAAATAATTTCTCCTCTTGGGATCCCAAACTTCCTCTGTGCCGAGGAGAGACTGGAAAAAAGCATCCGAGTGAAAAATCACAGATCCACTCCCGAGGGCACTTTTGTTGTGGTTGTGTGTCTTTCCTGTCAGGACATGTTCAGAAAGTGATGCTGGATGAAGGGAGTTCAGAAACCCAGGGAGTTGACTTCTGCTGTCCTTCAGCATGGCCTCTTGTCTCCTTATACGGCCGGGGAAGGTCACCCAGAGTGATGGAGTTTGGCAACACTCTAGGTTGCTGTCCCTTAATGGTGGGGCTGCCTGTCTTCAAATGCCAAGGAAGCCAAGGGCACCCTTGAACCCTGCCTAGTGTTAAGGGCAGGGCTCTCCTGCCACACTCAGCCAGCCCCCAGAAGGGAGGGAGGAAGGCCAGGGTGAAAGGAAGGCAGCAGACAGGAGGCGGCAGCGGGGCCACCTGGGTGGCGCTGCCTGACCTGGCTGCAAGGGAGTGGGGGAGGCAAGGGGGCAGCAGGGCAATGCAGCTGCTGAAGGAGCCCTTTGGATGGGTAGGGGCCAGGGATGCCTGGGGAGGGGGAAGGAATCAAAGGGGAGTTTGAATCCCACCTTCCACGTCAAAACCAACTGGGCGGTTCTCAGCCACTCAGCAGGGAACCGGGAGTTCGAGTCATGCCTTAGGCATGAAACCCAGTGGGTGAGTTTCATCTACCCTCCAAGTGGTTCTGAATTCTCATCCTCCCCACATGCATTCCTTGGGGCCGACTGTGGACAAATCCCCAGGAGGCTCTGAGTTCCAGTCCTACCATGGTACTTATTGATTGGGAATCTAAAACTGGGGGAGGAGGGTTCAAATTAACATGGGATACCAGAACTGGGCATTCTTGGGCTGTGAGATGGCTGGGTGTTCCTTCCTGTGTGATGAGATGGAGGAAAGTGATTTTGTGGGGAGACACACCTGTTCCAAGCTGGGCAAAGCCATCAGCCTCTGCCTTCTTCTGCTTGTGGGCAACCAGAGGCCTCCATGTGTCACTGGGAATCTCAGAGAGACCTCAGTCTGATCCCTCAGAGTTTTTTCAACCGTCTGAAAATGGAATTTGCAAAAGGGCTCAAGTCACAATTAGAAGCCATTCTGAAATATCAAAATGGATGACCAACTGATCAGCACTATGGACTGTATGGTTTGGAAAGCAGAAGACCTTCCAGGGTTCCTGTTCCAAGGCGTTCCCACGCTTCCTCGCCTCCTTCTTGGACCTGGATGAATAAGCACTGGACACACCTGGACACGCCAGACTGTTTGGGGCTGGTGGGGTGCAGGGAGGGGAGGTCAGCCTGGGCCCCAGCTGCCAATTTCCCCTGGGGCAGCCAGGGCTTCTTCCTCCTCCTGCTCTGGGAAGTGGGGTGCCCCTTGGAGAGGGCTCCTCTGGCCCTGCAGGCAGTGGGGGATCTGCCCCATGGTGGGCCAGGGCAGGCGGGGAGCGAATGGGGTGGAGGGATCCCAAAGTTGCATCTCAGGCCAGGAACCGAGTCTGCTTTGCTACCTTTGGATCTGGCAGGTGGGGCTGTTCCCCAGGGGTCAGGGGTTGTGTGAAGCTGACCCAGCTTGGTCCTGGCCAGAAGGAAGGGATGAGGCAGGAGGAGAGTCTCTTGGGAGATTCATGGGGCTTCCGGTGCCTTTTGGGGGCTCTGGATTGGACCTGGCCCTCCTCAGCCAAGCCCAGCCCTGGAGGGGCCTCTCAGTCTCCATTGCAGGACCCCATGGCAGAGTCCCTGCAAGGGGTTGGGTGAATGTCCCTCCAGGTGGCTTCAGGTGCTCAGATCCATTGAGCTGAGTGGCCAAACTCCTTTAAGCATCATGGAAGTTTGAGTCCTCTTTCACCTGCTTTGGGAAGGGAGGAACCCTCTTTCCTGGGCTGCCTTGAGTGGGCCAAGTTCACAGCTGCTGCTGGGGGCATCCAGGTGTTTCCAGGCATTTCTGCAGCAGTTTTAGCAAGCTGGCTGCATCTGAGCCGGGTTGCCCACAGCCCATCCTGAGTCTTTCCTGGGGTGCAGAGGAGTTGGGCTTTAGAAGGAGTCAGTCCCAAAGCGGCTTCCTTCTCCCTTCCCTCCCATAAAGGAGCCTCTAAGGGCAGGGGTCTCATCCTTGGAGCCCCTGAAAATATGGCGTCATGCCCGTTGGAGTCTGATTCTGAGGGGAGATTGAGCAGCTGACAGGGAGGGGAGGGGGCTCCGGTGGCTGTGGAAGTGAAGGGGGAAGGGCACAGTCTGGCTGGACATTCAGAGGAAGACCCAGGGTCACCCCCTCTTCATCCTAGGGCACAAAGGGAGGAATGGAGAATGGAGCAACATGGCTTACGAGAGAGAAGGCCCTGATCCCTTTCATTAGTTGAAGCTGAGGGAACAGGATATAAGAAGGGTGTTTGCACGCAGTACCTTACTGGAAGCAAAGCGTGCATTATCTTTGTCGAGGTTTATCTGAGTTTTGGTGTCCTCCCAACTATGTGTGCTCCATTATCTTTTGGAAGGCTGCAATTTATCATCCTGGCCTCTCGTGTTAATTACTTCAGCGTGATTTGTGTTGGGTTTGTTATTTCTAATTTATCTTTACTTTGCATTTCTTTCCTTTGTAAACTATTTTTGGGAGAGTTTTTACTCCAGCCGATGATAACTGGACATTGGGGACCAAGTTGGAGGCATTAAATGGAATTTATCTACTTTTGTGCCTTTATTATTTTTGTGCCATGCCCCTTTGGATCATCACATATGGACTGAGATTTTGAAATAGGTTGACTCCATTTAACACATTCTGGCACGTGGGAACCTTCTCCTGTCGTGTTCATGTGGGAAGCAGGTCATCACGCTAAGCCACCATCTGGTTTATGTGTTTTGGCCTGGCACCTATTGCCAACATGGCAGTTCCCTTCCATCAACCTGGGTTAACGGCGTTGTGTGGACTCACCTAGATTTGCCACAGATCAGCTGTGTGGGGAGGGTCAACTCAGCCTGTCTGCACACAGGATGGGGAGCTTTTCCTAGGATCCACTTCTGGCTTCTTGGGGGTTTTCAGCAGTCAGTAGCTGCAACGCTTGGAGTAAACTATGGCTGAGCGAACGGGGGTTGGCGGAATGTGTGAACCAGATCAGAGTTTGGCATTCAGGGAAAAGAGTTGGGACAATGGGAGAGGGACAGAAAGGCAGCTTTAGGGGTGGGATGGGGGTCAGTGATCCCCCCCAATGTCTGGACAAACCTGGATAGAGACCTGCAGAGATCTCTCCATGTGTGTTCAGAGGATTGAACTGGTGGACTTTGATGCTCTTTCTCCTGCTTGGGGCCCCACAGGTGGTTTCGGATGCTGGTTTCCAGTATTCCCAGTGAGGCCAGGCCTGAGGATACTGGGGCTGCTGCTCCCCAGGGCAGAAAGGTTCGGGGTGAATCCCACGAGACCGAGAAGAAAAGGGAGAAGGTGGCTGGGACCCTCTCTGGGTTGGCTCTCTCTCTCTCTCCCTCCTGCCAGGCATTGGGAGGAAGGTAGAAGGGAGGTGGCTACTTCCCAGGGCTTTTTCCAGGTCCTTCGAGTGGATCCCTGTCCTGCCCGGATCGAGTGGGTTCCCATGTGGGCCTCCCAAAGGCCTGGACTCCAGCCCCCATCCTCCTCAGCCCCAGCTGTGCCCTTAGCAGAGGCCCCAAAGGGAGGGCCAGTGGAGGCTCTTCTGCCCCCCAGGGAGGAGCCAGGGGGCTCAGGGGTCCCAACCAGAGAGCAGCAGCCACGGAGGAGGAGGCTCTCCTGGAAGGTCCTGCCAGCCATGCCTGGTCCAGGGAGGTTTGGGGCCAGAGAGCCTCGCTCAGGATCCAGGGAGCCTGAAGGGCCAGGAAGGGGCTGGATTCGCAGGGCGTCCCAGGCTTGGCTCCAGGGTGGCTCAGGGCAGCCTCAGAACCAGCCGGGTGGCTCCCAAACTGGGTTCAGGGTCTTGGGATCATTTAGGGTAAGTCCAATCGATGGAGGCATGTTTCACTTCTTACAACCATAACAAACCATTGTTTGTGCATTCTGCAAGCCGGCCAATGATTGAGAATCTTTTCAGAAGTCCTTGTTGTTTCCCAAATGAAGGCAATACATGGAGAGAGGTTGGTCTGCATGAGTGTTTTTCCAAACTTGAAGAGGAATGGACTTCAACCCACAGAGTTCCCCATCCAAAAATGCATGGACTTCATCATGCTGGGCAGGGAATTCTGGGAATTAAAGTCCATTCATCTTCAAGTTCCAAGTTTGGAAAATGCTGGTCTACCTTCTTCCCTTATGCCAGGAGTTAAAGCCCTGCACCAAGCCTTGGCTAACTCAGAGGTTGCTCAATGTATTTTCTTTCTTTCTTTCTTTCCTTCTTTCCTTTCTTTCCTTTCTTTCTTTTCTTTCTCTCTCTTCTTCTTTCTTTCTCTTCTCTCCTCCCTCCCTCCCTCACTCTCCCTCCCTCCCATGGGGTCACAGGCAGCCTTGATTTCTCCACCTCTTTTCAGTTTTCTCTGACTTCTCCCTCTCTCTGTGTGTTTGTTTCTGGATGTGATTTTTTTTCAACTATGCAAAGTTCTGAGAACTAGTTTTTCATGAAAGTTCATTTTATTCTTGGAATCTGGCCACACTATTGCCTCAGCCCTTTTGTGAGGTTGTCACTGAGCATCGGTTTTCAAAATAAAGAAAATGTTGCTTCCAACTCAGAAGGAGCCATTTCAGACCCATGACATGCTCAGACATTAACTGTCCCCGGATTGTCTCTTTAACCATGATGCCAACAAATGTCACACTTCTTTTTATCTTCAGCCACAGGTGCCATGTATTTCCTCTGGGGCCAATTTCAAGGATGAAGCTCCAAAACCTCTCAATTCTAGGTGATGGATTTAATTCGATCTCTTCCCCTGTCATTATGGACCACATAGGGATTATTTCCCTTTCATTTCCCTCCAGAGAAATGCCCAACAAACTTTGAGTGCAACAACTAGCTGAATTATCCAGATATCCTTCCTGAGAGGGAGAATTATTAGAAAAGGTTCAGCTCTGCTCTGTGGCTGAATCCTCCCAGGAGACTCTGGGCAGAGACAAGGAGTCTGTGGCAGCTTCTCTCTTCTCCCTCTGACCCCAAAGGCCCCAGATGGAAACTTTTCCTGCTGGAGAACTTGGCTTCAGGCAAAAAGTTTCATTGAACAATTTGAGACTTTGAACTTCTCTCCCCATTAAAGATCAGGGCTACCTGGATCCCTTCCCAGCAAAGTTTGCTTCCCTGGGGAGAAGAAGGACTGGTGGCAAACAGAGTCCCCAAGAAGCCCCCTTTCCATCTCTGCTTCCTTACAACTCAAGGGCTGAAAGTTTCTCCTGGATTTCCTCCCCCCAGAAGGCTCCTCTTTCTGCCCAGGAGGGTTGGGGGTCCTGGCTGTGGTTGGGCAACTCCTTTCCCCCTCTTCCCATTGGGGTGATGGCTGGGGAAACCACCTTAGGGGTCCCTGCAGAGGTGGAAGAGGGAGGCCAGCTAGGTTGGTTAGCATTAAAGTTGGGCTGCACAATTTGTGGTAAGGGTGTGTGTGTGTGTATGTAGGAATGCTTCATTGTCCAAGTGTGATTGGACACAGAAGGAATTTTGCCTTGGTGCAAATGCTCTCAGTGAACATAAAAGGAAAAGATACATTCTTCAAGAGTCAAGAATCATCAGGTCCAACACTTAATAATAGTCAGAGGGTACAATAAGCAATCAAATCATACTAAGAAACAGTCAATAAAGATGCTTGGGATACAAGCAACAAGGTCAAACAGTCACAAGAGTGTGTGTGTGTGTGTGAGAGAGAGAGAGAGGAGAGAGAGAGAGAAGTCCAACCTCCAATAGACATTGTACACATCCTATAGAGTCTATACAGACAGTGTATATATTCTATAGATCCAGGGGTGGGATTCAAATTTCTCAACAACCAGTTCTGTGGGTGTGGCCTAATTTGTGGGTGTGGTCATGTGACTGGCAAACTGTCCTCGCTTAATGGCCAGTTGCTTAGCAAGTTTTCTAATTTACGACTGACCTCCACAGAGCTACTTGGCCTGTTTTTGGTGTTTTGACAGCCATACACACACATAATTGTGACCAGTTACAGAATCCCACACAGTCTTGTGACTGAGGTTTTCTTTTGTTGCCAGTTTCCAACAATTGCTTCTGGTTTCTGGTTAAAATGCCCATTGGGGCAAATGGACTTGTTTAACAACCAGTGTTTGCTTAATGACCACAAGGTTCACTTAACGATCATGATGTTTGCCTAACCCAGGGGTCTGCAACCTTAAACACTCAAAGAGCCATTTTTCTATTTTCTTTTAAACAGGTATCTCTGTCTGTCTTTCTTTCTTTCTCCCTCTTTCTCATCTCTCTGTGTGTCATCTTTTTCTCTTCCTCATCTCTCTCCCTCTTTGTTTCTCATTTCTCTTTCTCTCTCTCATCTACAACTGCTGAGATTGGGAGCTGTTTTTTTATAATCCTATTTCTCTGCAGTTTTTTTCACACACATTTGTGTATATGTATCCAATATTCTTTCTTCCTTTCTGCTATGTATTCAAAATGGGCAATGATTTTGTGTGTGTGTGTGGTAGCATGTGTATATGTCACGTCAAGAGGTGCCTCGCCTGGCCCTTCCTCTCCCAGCCATTTCTTGTCACACCCAGCCTCAACTTATCTGTAGTTCTATAAAAATGTTGTTCACCTTTTTTTGACTTCATTATCTACGTACTATAGATGTACTTTCATGGACCACTGAAAGGAAGAAATGGCTCACATGCTTTGCCCAAGAGGGTGATAGGCAACAGGCTTTCAAGGGGCTGCCAGAAGGGGCTTCTTCAGAGGCTTTAAGTGATAAAAGTCAATTCCCCTTTTTCAATAACATACTTCCCAAAAAAGGATTCCAGTACCCAGCAATTGTCCAACTCCTTCTCCACTTCAGATGGACCCTGATTGGTCTCTTTGCTTCAGACACAGAAAATGGAGAGAACTTCATGAGAATTTTTACTCCTATGGTTGTCAGGAATGGGATTTGTGTTGTTATATCACAACAATTCTCAACAACTGGACCTACAGCAGCCTTCTGGGAGGCCCTCTCTAAGTGGAGACAAGTCAATGTCTTTGTTCACTTCATGGAATTTGATTCCATTGAGAACAGAATTCTTCCTTTCCATTTGACATTTGAGGATTTGTCAGGACCCACTGAAGGGAAAGTTTGGATCACCACAAATTTCGTAGGGTACAAAATAAACGAGCATGGACTTCTCAAATATATCCATAGTATTTGGAACTTTAGCTATCTGGCAAAAAAATGGCCAGTGGATGATGGCTTTGAACCCTATTTATTTGTGGAAAGGCAATTTATAAAGTATTATTTCCGCTGTTTTCTTCACACGCACATCCATTCTGTCAAAGGCCGCAGAAGATGCACCCAGAAAGCCCCAGTGGAGACCCAGAAGAAAAGAAACAGGATCCAGATCACAAATGACCCCCATTTATACAGTATCATTCAGACTCTGGCCCAGGCCTTGAATGCTGCCTATTCCTCCAGAAAGAGGAGGAGAAGGAAGGAGGGCGAAGAGAGGTTGGGGTCTCCAAGGCTGCAGCCGTGGCAGGTATGGGGTCCCAATAGGGGTCCATTAATCTTGGTTCCTTTGGAGAAGGAACCCAAAGGAGAAGGAGGGGAACCGTTTCAATCTCCTTATCATGCCAGGAAAATTATGAAATCCAGGCAGTCCAAATGAACATAAAGGTTCACCCCAGGCTCATGCTGTCCACAAGAATTGGAACCACCAACGGTCAAAGGAAACAGGCGGTAGACAAGGGTCCACAGAATTCTGGGGTGTGTGTGGCTGGACCCAGATCTCCTGTGGGCGGACTCAAGACTAATGACTAATGATGCCTTTGACCCCTTCATTCAGGCTCAGTCTGGTCATCTCCTACCCTACTTGTGCTACAAAAGATCAGCAGATTTGGGCAATCTAATTGTTCAGGGGGAAGAAAGAATTGGTAGCAGGACAGACAATGTTGGATATTAAACATGACTAATGCTAAAAGACTGTGTACATAAATAAATTCCTGCATGTATGGTTTATAAATAGGAGCACAGAATTTTACCATTATGAATTTGTAAGAGACTCTGAGACCATCTAGCCCAACCCCTTCTCTCTGCAGGGATCCCAGTTCAAGCCTCTCTGACTGATGGCTGCTCAATCTTTGCATTCAGATAATCCAGGAAAAGGAGACTGAACTGCTCTGCTTCACTGGCTCAGCTCTAAAACAGCTCATCCTTTTAGGATATTTTTTTCTCTCATTCATCTAAAATCTCCTCTCTTGTAACTGAATTCATTTTTCCATGACTGACACTGGAATAATAGTGAGCAGATCTTACACTTGTGTGTAACGTATGTCAGTTGTTGGAAGAGGGCTGCATCCTCCCTTCTCCAACTGAGAGATTGTGTCAGTTGAAAAAGGGGGTCCCAGATGCCTCCTGATCTTCAGCTCTTCTCCTTGTGGTCTTTCCTCCAGGCTAAGAGCAGCTCCTTTGAGCTCTTCCTTGGCTTATTTCTCCCTCCCTGAAGTTCACATAGATGTTGGGCAAATTCTCCTCCAAGCGTGGTGCCTGCAAGGGGACCTGGTCCTTGAGTTGGGGTCTCCCCAAACCAGAATGTTCACTTCCTGAGATCCTTATGGCTGCATTTGCCTTCTTTCCATGAGCCTCACCTGCTGACTCTGATTCCGTTTCCAGTTAACTCATCTTTCTTCCAGTCCATCAATCATGTTCTTATATGAGACTCTATCGTTACTCAAGTCCTAGTTGCTAAAAATCAGATATTTTTCGACTGCTTTTTACTTGTGTGCTAATCATTGGCTGCCGGTTGCCCTCCGGGTGAGATTCAAGGTATTAGTCATCACATATAAAGTCCTTCATGGCTTGGGTCCGGGGTACTTGCGGGAGTCTCCTGCCAGCTTGACCTCCAATCGCCTGTACGCTCCCACAGGCAGGGCCTCCTGGAGGTGCCATCGACCAGACACTGTCGGTTGGCACCGCCCAGGGGTAGGGCCTTCTCTGTGTGAGCACCCACCCTGTGCAATCAACTCTCCTTGGAGCTCCGGTTGGCCCCTGACCTCCGTTCCTTTCGCCGCCAACTAAAGACTTGGTTGTTTCAACAGGCCAGCCTGGACTGAATGGGGTGGGGGGGTGGGTTTTTTTAAATCTATTTTTAGTTTTAATCGGGTTTTAAATTCTATTGGGCTTAGTTTAGTTTAATTCTATTTTAATATTTGTATTCTTGTTTTTATTGTAAGCCACCCTGAGTCCCTCAGGAGAGAGGGCGGCCCATAAGTCCAATAATAATAAAATAAATAAATAAATAAATAAAATCATAAATATTCTTTCTGGAAAATTGATATTCCTATTATTAAATTTTATTTTATTCAAAAAGGTGAAACACAAGTTTTGGAAAATAAAACTATTCCAAAGAAAAGACAAAACAAGGCAAAACATTTTTAAATTGTGCATTAAAACAGACAAAAACATGCATCTTGTCCCCCCAGTTGAATACAATACAGCAATAATAATTTCTCCCCTTTGTAAAATTGGCTCACAATTATAAACTACACATCTATTTGCAACTACTTGACTTGTCATCTACCTGCTGTATATAAAAAAATATAGTTAACAGGAAATCCAACAATAACGTTAAATTTCAAAACTTCAAAATTGTTTGTTATCTGCTATTGTATTTAATTCACAGCAAATTGACAGGGGCTTCTTATCTACTACAGACCACCACAATCATTATCTCTGATCCATCCAGAATCTCTCCAGGGTTAAACATCTTTGTTTGATTCTTAATAATAATGCATTTCCTTAAAATTGTAATTAGGATCTTTCCCAACAATTGCTTTCCATTCCCCAAAGTCTTGGACCTCCTGTAAATTGACACATGACTCCTCTTAAGACTTGTTTTCCAGTTAAATATGACAAGTCCATTTCCCCATCTCCCTCAATTGTCTGGAAATAATCCATTTCATCTGTGGTCCATTCTGTCCACTGTGAGTCTTCAGGGTCCATGGCCTTTCCAGCCATCTCCAAGCAGCCTGCCTTCCAACCAGACTCCTCCTTCAGGGAGGCCAGCAGCAAATTACGTTCCATTCCATCCCACCATCCATGTATCCAATCCATCCAATTAAACAATTGTTGCTTAATTCTGATTATCACCTTTAAGTTGATTTAAAACCATTGTTATTTTATCAAACGTTTTAAATGAAGTTTCAAATAAGACTGGCAAGTTTAAAAATGTATATTCTTTAAATGACATCAAATTAGCTTACTCTAAGATCGTATTAATTACAGTATTAATGACAATATGGAAAAATTGATGACCAATTGCAAATTGTTATCCATCACCTGCAAGTTTCATAGGAAAGATTAAAAAAGATTCAAAATTATTTGAGTATCATTTTGAAGACAGTTTTTATCCACTTAATCATCATACCATCCCTCAGGTCTCTAATCACATCACACAATTGTTTGTTTCACTTATATGGAGCCTCAGTGGCACAGTGGTTAGAGTGCAGTACTGCAAGCTATTCCCACTGCAATTTGGCAGATCGAATCCCACCAGGCTCAAGACTGACTCAGCCTTCCATCCTTGCGAGGTCGGTAAAATGAGGACCCAGATTGTTGGGAGCAATAGGCTGACTCTGTAAACTGCTTTGAGAGGGCTGTAAAGCACTATAAAGCAATATCTAAGTCTAAGTGCTATTGCTATAAATCTAATGGCAGTATTTGTATCCTAATTAAGCATATTTGGAGATTAGACAATTGTAGAAGGAAGATTCAATGTGGCATAAGAAACCAAGTTTTCTCCTCTTCAAATTCTTGGATGTTCCCATTCTAGTTTCATCCCTTTCTGGAGAAGAATGAATTTTGGAATATTTCCATACTTAAACTGTACTTGGACCAAAATGGACATGTAACAGCAGATCTGACAATCTATGGCTTCTTGGTTCTTCCCAAGAAGGATCTCAGGAGAGAGACTGTGGGGTATTTTGAAAGACAGAGACTTATTATCAAACAAGATACTCTTTCACGGCTAAAGTTGCTCAATAAGGTGGGAGAAATTTTGGTGTCTTTTCTCTGTTTTCCAAAGCCTGAGGTGCCATTTCCAGTGGGCCAAGCTTAGAGTCCCCAGTATAGTTGGCCTTCCATGCCAGTTGGTGTCTTCTAATGGAAGTTTTTCAAGCGACGGGACCTCACTGGAGTGGTTTTGCAATGAAATCTTTCAAGATCTTACTGGTCAGAGGTTTCTTTCTTCATCACACTTTAATTTCATATTAAAAAATCTAATGGAATAAAAGTTTCCTAAATCTTTTACAGTAAACTTTATTCTCAGTTTTAATATGACTATATCATCATACTTAAATCTTTTTTCACTTCCATCCTTCCTGACTTTATTAAATAGAAAGTAGTTTAATGTAATGTTAAATTCCAAAAGCAAAACAGAGGAACTAAATGAAGAATCTGCCAGTTGTTCTACCTCCTGCATGTTTAAAAGTAGTCAGAGATTTCTTATTTACCTCAGTGAAGACTAGAGGCTACTTGGCTGATGTCCATTTCTCCCTCCATTTTCCATGGATGGAGAGTCCTAACACATTTTCTTTGCCATTCCTATTTTTCCCTTAGTCCCTGCCTCAGTCCAAATGTGTGGAAAGTTGTCCTCCTGGATTTGTCAAGAGGGCTCGAGAAGGAGAGCCAGTTTGCTGCTATGACTGCGTTCCTTGCCCAGAGGGGACCTTCTCCACTCAGGAAGGTGGGTGACACCAGAGGAAAGGAAGGCCTGGTGGAACTGGATCCATCCAGAACATTTTCATGAAAGTCCAAGTTAAAAGACAGATTGAAGCTCACTTGTGGGTTTTTTTAAGCTGCACAATTTCTGATCTAAAAGGAAGCAAATCAAAAAGGTTTTGAAGGAGGAGCTGGGAAGAGATGGGAGGAGGGGGTGGCAGACTGGGCAAGTTTTACTAACAGCAGAGGAAATATCTCTTCTGCTAAGTTCACCTTTCTAGGAACGCCTGAGTTCTTTGGAACTTGGTGAACTGTTTTAGGTCCACCTTCTGAAAGACCTTGCAATTCCCTGTTTATTGGCCTCCCCTTGAGGATCCCTGAGAAGGTGTCCCTGGTCCATAATGTGGTGCTGTGGATAATTGTGGGGGGAACTCATTACACAAATATTCTCGCCAGTCATGTAGATGAATCAATCAATCAGAATAGAGCTGGAAGGGACCTTGGAGGTCTTCTAGTCCAGCCCCTGATCAAGCAGAAGAATCTATACCATTTCAGGCAAGTGACTGTCCAATCTCTTCTGAAAAACCTCCAATATGAAGAACCCCAAACCTGTGAAGGCAGCTGTTGCACTGGTTAATTGTTCTCACTGATAGGAAGTTTCTTCTTAATTCCAGATTGCTTCCAGATGTTACAGGATACTGTAGGTATCCTCCAAGTCCAGTATATTTATTTATTTATTTATTTATTATTTATTTATTAATGAGACTTGTATGCGCCCCATCTCCAAGACTGGGCTGCTACAACTAAAACAAGAAAAACAATAAATAATTAAAAAGAATTAAACTAACAAGCCCCATTAAGATACAATTACCTAAATACATGATAAAACCATGATAAACCCCCAAAGGGTCACAGCCCGGCTTGGTTAAATAACCAGGTCTTCAATTCACGGCGGAAGGCGGAGGTCAGGGCCAGACGGAGCCCCGGGGAAGCTGATTCCAGAGGTCAGGGGCGCAATAGAATAGGCTCGTCGTGGGGACCGCCAACCGCATTGGCCAGCCGACGGACCCCAAGGAGTCCTTGCCTATGTGATCGCACAGGGCGGTTAGTTCTTGATGTCGGCAGGAGTTGCTCCCTTAAATATTGGACCCATGTCATGGAGGACTTTGTATGTTAGTGTTAACACCTTGAATCTCACCTGGAGCACAACCGGCAGCCAATGCAGACAGCGAGGAGGGGGTAACATGGGAGAACCGGAAACTCCCATCACCACCCGCATTTTGCACCAGCTGCAATCTCCGGATAGTATGCAAGGGTAGTCCTAAATAGAGAGCGTTGCAGTAGTCCAGTCTGGAGATATTAACTGCTGGAGATATTAACTGCCATGTGGCAGGACTCAGGATGTTTGCCTAAAAATATTAAATGATTCATTGGTAACCTCTAATAATGTAGGTTCCTATGAAGGTTCTCCACATTAAACTGGAAATAATTACCATCCTAGAACTTCCCTCAACTTCATATACCTAGCTACATTTAAATATATATGTATATATCCTTCTTACGCTCTTTTTAATAGAATGATTAAGAAATACTTCTTGGGAAATGCCTGAGGTATCAGCTGTTATCCAAAGAAGGTAATTCTTTTAAGATAAGAGCACAAAATATTAAAGTTGCGTTTTGGTTTCTCAGATACGGAAAGATGCGCCAAGTGTCCAGATGATAGATATCCAAATGAGGAAAAAATCCAATGTATACCCAAAGTTATAACCTTCCTGTCTTATGAAGAAATTCTGGGCATCATCCTGGTCTCTTTTGCCCTGCTCTTCTTCCTAACCACAGGCCTTGTTTTAATCATCTTCATTAAATACCGAGAAACGCCCCTTGTCAAAGCCAACAACAGGGACCTCTCCTACATCCTCCTGGTCTCCCTCCTGCTTTGCTTCTTGTCTTCTTCTCTCTTCATTGGTCAACCAAGAAAAGCCACCTGCCTTCTCCGACAGACGGTCTTCAGCCTCATCTTCTCTGTCGCTGTTTCTTCTCTCTTGGCCAAAACCCTCACGGTGGTGCTGGCTTTCCTGGCCACGAAGCCAGGAAACTGAGTGAAGAGATGGTTGGGGAAGAGCTTGGCCAACTCCATCATCCTGTCTTCTTCTGGTGTCCAAATTATCATCTGCTCCATCTGGCTGGGAGTTTCTGCCCCCTTCCCTGACTCTGACCTCCACTCCAGGCCTGGAGAGATCATTCTGCAATGCAATGAAGGGGCCGTTGTCATGTTCTACGTCACCCTCAGCTACATGGGATTCCTGGCTGTCATCTGCTTCACAGTGGCTTTCCTGGCCAGGAATCTGCCAGGGGCCTTCAATGAAGCTAAGCTGATCACCTTCAGCATGCTGGTCTTCTGCAGTGTCTGGGTGACTTTTGTGCCCACCTACCTGAGCACCAAAGGGAAATACATGGTGGCTGTGCAGGTCTTCTCCATCCTGGCATCCAGTGCTGGGCTGCTGGTCTGCATCTTCATCCCCAAGTGCTACATTATCCTTCTGAGGCCAGAGCTGAACACAACGGAGCATCTTACAGCCAGAACCAATGTAAAAACATGAGACATACTCATGAATATTTAAAGAATTGTAAAAGTGCCTTTTATTTGAAAGAAGATAATAATTATTCCCACTTAAATAATATGCAGGAGTCAAAGAATAATATATGTATATGTTTTCAAATGGGAAATCATTGAATGACTGGAATTCTTGTATTTCCTATTCCTCCCAATAAATCTAGCTAAAGAGAACCCTGTGAAAGTCATTCAGAGGAATTTAATATTTGGCAACTCACAAGAACCAGACAGCTTATAGAAAATAATTTGAGCAATTATTCCTACTGTCAATGGCTAAAAGTATAGATGTGTGAGAAAGAGATGGTTGGAAAAGAGAGGAGATTCTCCAAGAGTTGTAGGATATTCTTCTTGAGAACTGTTGCCCTTCACTCCAAAAGGGGTGGCATCCCTGAAGGCTCTCTCGCTTAGAGACCCAGTCAGCAGACCTTTCCTGCAGCTGCTCCTCCCCTGGGAAAGAGGGTTTTCTATGAGATCCAGCATCCTCCCTCTGTCCCTTTATTGGGTGATAAGGGCCACTTGGACAGCCAAATTGAATCCCTTCTCCCCAGCCTGCAGGGCTGCAACCTTGGTGAAAGGCACTGCGAAGTGAAATCCCTGAGGTTTCCTGGAGCCCGGTGCTGGTGAATCAGCTGCCCCAGAGAACACCTTTTCTGATGTCCTCCTCACCTGCCTGACTGGCCACTTCTTGCTGGGAGGCACTGGATGAAGCTGCCGCTAGAAGCCCTGCTTCAGCTCTGGCCCCAGACACCTCTTCATTCCAGTTCCCCAGGCAGCCCTCTTCAGTGGGGCTCCTGCAGCCTCTGAACTCTGATGGGGCCAGGAGGCAAGAGTTGCAGAGCCACTCGCTTAGCCCTCTGTCCCCGCAGCTGGGCTGGGAGTAAGGTGATACAGGCACCCAGCGGCTCTACTGCTTCCTTGCCTGCTGCACTCCCTGCAGCTTCCCAGAGAGGCTCTCGGCCAGCCCTGAGTGGGGGGGCTTCTGCAGGGCCAAGGCAATGAGCAAGGGGAAGGGGGCTCTGGCCGAGAGGACAAGGGCCCAGAATGTGAAAGCGGTAAAATAAAGAGAAATATTAAGTAGAGAAAAAGAAGGGGAGGGAGGAGCCCAGCCCCCTTTTTAACTGGCTTCCAAAGATCCACTGAGCAAGGTGGGGGGGCCCATAGGGGCTTCTGCAAGGTGTGGGGTTCCCTCTTGAGTGCAATGCAAGCCAAAATGGCCCAGAAAAGCGATCACGTTACCCGTTCACCTGCCTGTCAGCCGAGCAGCTCCGCCTGGTCTTTCCCGAGGGATGGGACCTTTCTTGTGGGTGCTGAGGAAACCCCTCCACTGAACTCCATTGCCCTCCTTCATGGCTCCCTCCGGAGTGAGATCCGGTCTTTTCCTCTCCCTTTGGGGCTTCAGGGCTCCCATTTTCACAGGTGGGGAATCCAGGCATCTCAGCTGCAGCTTCAGAGCAATTAACTGATACGTTTTATCTCCGATTGCGCTGGGTTTGAAGCGCATTTGTGTCAGAATCAGCAGTGACTCCTGGGCGCTTTCCTAAGGGAGCAGAGCCAGACCCTTCCAGGAAGCCATGGAGCCCTGCCCGGACCTTATGTGGGGCAGGGGCTGCTTACTCTCCCTCCTCAGGTGGCCTAGTGGTCAAGGATGCAGCCTAGAAACTGAGAGGCTCAGGGTTCAAATCCCACCTCGGGCATGAAAATTGGCTGGGGGGTTCTCTGGGCCAATCCCTGATCCCAGAAGTGAACTGTCAGCCTTTGTGCACCTGCAATCAAGACACAACCACCCGTTCTAAGATGGATTAATAAGAGGAACGAGTGAATCCTGCTGCCTTTGCTTCTCTGGATCTGGATCTTCCCAAACCCGGACTGAAGGTTTTACTCTGGTAGAGGCAGAAGAAGGACGGAAGGTGCCACTGAGGAGGGGTCGCCCTTTGCCAACACAGCCACACCAGCCACGGACCAGCAACACAGAGACAAACACACACACACCAACCTTCACCTCCTTGCACTGCGCTGCCCAACCCCCCTGCTTCTCTTGGGAGAAAAGCCACAGCATGCAGCCCCCACTTGTGTCAACACTTCTACCTCCCACCTGCGGAGGAACTGCCAGGCTCTGCCACCAATCACCTATCCACCCCTCATTTTCTCAATATTTGTCAATATTTGGTGTCTAGGAAAACATGCAATGCTACTCACTCCTGTGCTTACACGGTGCCTGGAGGCTGCAAAGGTCTGGATGGGGAGGAACCAACCCAACCCTAACAAGAGATGTGTTTCAGCCCACCTGAATCTGGACAGGTGTCGCCTTCTACCGCTTCCTCCAAGGGAGACCAAACCTTGCCTTCTCCAGATGTTGCCACCCATAGTCGGTCTGAAGCCCGGGCGACTCTGGGGTAGCTCAGAGGGCCCAGAAGGAAAACTTCAAGCAGAGTTTGGGCAGATGAATAACAACAGGATAACAGAATTGGAAGAGACCTTGGAGGTCATCTAGTCCAACCCCTCCCCACCCAAGCACCATTTCTGACAAATGGCAGTCCAATCTCTTCTTGAAAGTATCAAGTGATGAAGCTCCCACAACTTCCAAAGGCAACTTCTGTTCCATGGGTTGATTGTTCTCACTGGCAGAAAATTCCTTCTTATTTCCAGGTTGAATCTCTCCTTGATCAGTTTCCTTCCATTATTCCTTGTCTGGCCTTTAGGTGCCTTGGAGAATAGCTTGACCCCTTCCTTCTCTCTGTGGCAGTCCCTCAAATATTGGAAGCCTGCTATCCTGTCTCCCCTAGTCCTTCTCTTCCCTAGACTAGCCAGGCCCAGTTCCTGCAACCGTTCATTGTAGGTTTTAGTCAAGTTGAATCTCTCCTTGATCAGTTTCTATCTGTTGTCCCTTGTCTGGAATATGACCAGGATGCAGAGAAGGGAAGGGAAGGGAAAGGGAAGGGAAGGGAAGAGTAGAGAAGAGAAGAGAAGAGAAGAGAAGAGAAGAGAAGAGAAGAGAAGAGAAGAGAAGATGGAGATTCAGATACTTCTCTGACTCATCCACTTGCCCTTTACAGATCCGTGCCTTGTTTACGGAAGTCTTTGTTGTTTAATCACATTGCTAAAGCTGGCTTTTTCTTCAAAGGCAGGAATTGTTGGAAGATGAGAAAATGGGGAGGATTGATTGGTGGCGGAAGGCAGCTTGTCCTCCAAGGGTGAGAGGTTGAAGGGGTGCCTGCATGGGAGGGCTGCATGCTCCTCCTCCTCTCCAAAGAGGGGCAAGAGGTTTGGCCAATGTGGGACAATAGTCCTTCTTAAATCATTCAATTGCTCTCTTTGTGGCTCTGGAAGAATCAGAAGGGGAGATGTGGATCCCAACCAACAACCAGAGAGTCTTACTTAACAAAAATGGCCACTGCTTTGATCCCAGGAAAGTCTCACTCTGGAAATATTCCACTCTTTTGGGGCAGCCTGGGAGGGGGGAAGGGGTCAAAATGCCTCTGCAATAGATGTCTTTGATAAAAAAAACCCTTTGGTTCCAGGACACCTACTCCTAGGTGTCTAGACATAGGACTCAAAGTGTCAGGAGCCAGGCATTATTCCCTCTGTTATTTTGGGGAATGGTTTTTCATTATTCCAGGAGTGGCTGGATGAGATCTCATTGGCTTAGGAAGTCAGGTTCTAAGCTGTTTAAAGAAATAATTTGCCTAGACCTCACTTAGTCAGGGCTGCTGCTGTCTAAACATTTCTCACCTCCTCAGTCGTTCCCTGAAGTTCTTCAGGATTTATTTTATTTATTTATTTGTCAAGCAATTACAAGATAACAGGTATAAGTATAAACATAGTTATGAATACATGAAATGGATTCATATAAGAGAAATAAAAGAAACGAAAGGACAGGGATGGTAGGCACGTTGGTGGGCTTATGCATGCCCCCTACAGGCCTCTTAGGAAAGGGGTGAGGTCAATAGTAGAGAGTCTAAGGTTAAAGTTTTTGGGGTTTGGGGAAGAAACCACAGAGTCAGGTAGAGTATTCCAGACATTGACCACTCTGTTGCTGAAGTCACATTTCCTGCCATCAAGTTTGGTTTTCTCCTCCGTCAGGCTGAGGTTCTCCCTTCGCAGTTGCTCTAGTTCTCCTTTTATTGCAACTTGTTCCTCGACCACCTCTTGAAATAGCATAGAATTTCTGTAAATTATGAAGAACAGACAGAAATTAGCCCTCTCATGATAGAGAGAGAGAGAGACACACACACACACACAGAGATAGGTAGATAGATAGATAGATGAGTGATAAATAGAAATATATAGGTAGATATAAATAGGTAGAGATAGAGATAGATATAGATATAACCCTAACCCTAACCAGTAGCAGCCCACCCCTGCTTCCCAATCTTTCTCACCTCTCCAGTTGGTCCTTTTTAAATTTTCATTGAAATCTCCACTTTGGCCCCCATGGATCCCTTTGCTCCTCCCTCCAGCCGTCCCTCTTCCCTGTCCAGAATGGGGGTCTCCCGCCCCCTCCAAGCCCCCATCATGGCCAACGCAGGGATCTCTCTCCTTAGGGGATCCTTTCCCACTCTATCCCATGGTGGCCAGGAGAGATTGGAGCCTCCTCGGGATCCCCAGGAAGGGATCTCAGAGCAAAGGAGGCAGGAAGGACCTGGGAGCATCTCCAGGGCCATCATGGAGGAGGAGGAGGAGACCGAAAGAGACGCTGCTTCTCCTTTTGCAGCTGGTGGGAAATGGGGAAGGTCTGGATGTCCTCTTGGACCCCACAGAGGTTTCCCGACTCTGTGCCTCACTTTCCCCATTGCTCTGGCGAGGTCAGGGAAAGCCTCCTTAGGACTCCTCCAGACACTCTCAGATGGACTGGAAAAGGGGGATTTCTTTCTAATTTTCCTCTTTTAATTTATTTTTTCTACAATTCTAATTTTTAATTCATGGGGAGATTTTAAGAGAAGGCTGGACAGCCCCCTGTCTGAAATGGAATAGGGTCTCCTGCTTGAGCAAGGGGTGGACTAGAAGACCTCCAGGGTCCCTTCCAGCTCTATTCCAATTCAAAATTGACTCATAAAATCTTCCCTCCGCAGGCAGCTTTTTGTATAAATCACCTGAAACTATGGAATATCAGGGACAGTTTAGATTCCTTGAAACCCATTAGATTAAAGCCAGCAGGTCCAGGGAAGGGCTGGAGGGCAGAGGGGACTTTGAATGTCTCCATTGGCCCCCAGATGGACTCCAGCCATCTCAAGCCAAGAGGAGCCTCCCCGCGACCCCCTCTCCTCTCCCGAGAGGCCTCCAGGGTATCTGTCCACTTCCCTGGGCACAAGATGACTGCTGAGTTTGACTCTGTCCAGGGTTCAGGTATTCAGCCAGACATGGAGTTCCCCACTGGGGTTTGCAAAGACAGCCAGAGACCCTGTGGATCCCCCTGCAAGACTCCCAGACTGGACAAATCTCCCACTTGCTTTTCTCCCAGAGATTCTCTCATTTCCCCTTCAGGTCATGATCTGTCTGATCTCTGTCTGTCTCTGGAATTGGAGGCTGTTCCTGGCCAGCCTCCCCTCCTCCTTCCCTGCGCTGGTTACTGTGGTCCTTGGATTCACATCTGGGGCTGTTTCTCTTCCCACCCGGGAGGAAAAGTATTTCCAGGATCCCCTCCAATTTCACACCCTCCCTTTCTTTCTCAGCCTGTGGGGACCCCAGTGGGGGCATCGGACCCCCTCCCAGCTCTGGGCCACAGCGGATTTCTTTGTCTCTTGGAGAAAGGTTCCTTCCCCAAACAGAGTCAGCCTGAGCTCCATCATCCACTTCCCTCCCTGCCTGGGATCAATTCCTCCCTTCAGACAAAGGAAAAAGGCAGTTTGGACAGAGCTTCCAGCCAGTCTCCCTTCATCGACCCAGGAAGGTCACACTGGCCCCTCCAAAGCCAAATCCCCCCGGTTCTTGGACCCCTCCAGCCATCGCTCGGCTGAGGTCGCAGGAGGACCAGGATGGCTGAGAATTGGGATAGAAGGTGCCACATAGACTCAACAAAGCTCCCCACCACAATAGACCTTCAGACACAGGTTGTGGCCTCACACACACAGTCCTAAATGGAGCCTTTATGTGGCATCAGGAAGAAACATGGGATCAACCTCACCACCCTCACCCTATAGGGATGCCCTAGCTGTTGTCCCTGGTGGCAGATGGAAGATTGTGAATCCCCTCCTGACACCAGTTTCTATGGAATCAAATGCAGGACCCAAAAACCCCAATAATCAAAGTTCACTGGTGGAATTATTCATTTAGTGTCCGCTGGAGGAATTTCCCTCTAGAAAATGGCAGGACAGATTCCCACAGACAAAAGGATACACTCACAGTTACACATTTGGGGAAAGGAAAACAAAATGATAACCATCAATATAAATATCTAATAGATGATATAATCGAGAATATTCATAACTAGCACATCTCAAGGTACCTTCATGCCCACCCACTGTTACCATCCTCAAGTAAGAGATATTGTCTAAATAAAAGGTTGCACGTGCATTAACTCTTTATTTCTATCTTGGTAACACATTCTCATTCCTCAAAGAAATTTGTTTCCTCACATTCCTCCAGAGGCTCTTTATTTATTTGAATAAAAATCATTGCTCCACTCATGTATGGAAAATAGCTTGGAACTGAAATTCCTCTCTCTCACTTCTCCACATTTCCTCTGGCTTTGAGATGCTCCTTTGTGTTCAGCTCTGGCCTCAGAAGATTAATGTAGCACTTGGGGATGAAGATGCAGACCAGCAGACCAGCACTGGAGGCCAGGATGGAGAAGACCTGCACAGCCACCATGTATTTCCCTTTGGTGCTCAGGTAGGTGGGCACAAAAGTTACCCAGACACTGCAGAAGACCAGTATGCTGAAGGTGATCAGCTTAGCTTCATTGAAGGCCCCGGGCAGATTCCTGGCCAGGAAAGCCACTGTGAAGCAGATGGCAGCCAGAAAGCCCATGTAGCTGAGGGTGACGTAGAACAGGACAACGGCCCCTTCGTTGTATTGCAGGATGATCTCTCCAGGCTGGGAGTGGAGGTCAGAGTCAGGGAATGGGGGAGAAACTCCCAGCCAGATGGAGCAGATGATAATTTGGGCACCAGAAGCAGACAGGATGATGGAGTTGGCCAAGCTCTTCCCCAGCCATCTCTTCACTCGGTTTCCTGGTTTCATGGCCAGGAAAGGCAGCACCACTGTGAGGGTTTTAGCCAAGAGAGAAGAAACGGTGACAGAGAAGATGATGCTAAAAACCGTTTGTCGGAGAAGGCAGGTGGCTTTCCTTGGTTGACCAATGAAGAGAGAAGAAGACAAGAAGCAAAGCAGGAGGGAGACCAGGAGGATGTAGGAGAGGTCCCGGTTGTTGGCTTTGACAAGGGGAGTTTCTCGGTATTTAAAGAAGATGATTAAAACAAGGCCTGTGGTTATGAAGAAGAGCAGGGCAAAAGAGATCAGGATGATGCCCAGAAGTTCTTCATAAGACAGGAAGGTTATAACTTTGGGGATACATTGGTCTCTGTCCTCATTTGGATATTTATCATCTGGACACTTGGTGCATTTTTCTGTATCTGAGAAAGCGACAAAGCAATATTACTTTAATATTTTGTGCTTTTATCTTACAAGAAATACCTTCTTTGGATAACAGCTGATACCTTGCGCATTTTCCAAAAGTATTTCTTAACAATGTCATTAAAAAGAGCATAAGAAGGATATAATTTTTTTAAAAATAATGTAGCTAGGTATATGAAGTTGAGGGAAGTTCTAGGATGGTAATTACTTCCAGTGTAATGTGGATAATCTTCATAGGAACCTACATTATTAGAGGTTAACAATGAATCATATAATCTTTTTAGGCAAACATCCTGAGTCTTGCCACATAGCAGTTAATATACTGGACTTGAAGGATACCTACAGTATCCTGTAACCTCTGGAAGCAATCTGGAATTAAGGAGAAACTTTCTATCAGTGAGAACAATTAACCAGTGGAACAGAAGTTGCCTTCAGACATTTGGGGTTCTTCAACATTGGAGGTTTTTAACAAAATTTTATTATTTTTTAAACAAAAATACAGACAAAATATATAGTGTGCCGGCAGGTTGTAACTTGGTGGCTCAGGCTGTTAATTGCCTGCACTTAAGTTCCAGCTGCCTACAACTGCTGTAGGCTCGAATCCCACCAGGCTCAAGGTTGACTCAGCCTTCCATCCTCTCAGGGTAGGTAAATTGAGGACCCAAGATTGTTGGGGGCAATTAGCTCACCTTGTAAAAAAAATGCCGCTTAGTAATAAGCAGGCATATACAATGGAATGAAGGCTATTGCTGAGCACACTGGGTTGCATCCCAAAAATTGTAAGCCGCCCTGAGTCTCCAGAGAAGGGCGGCATATAAATGTAATTAAAAAAAACTCATCTTCTCCCTCCTCATTAAGTATAATTAATGTGCAAAATATTTTTGAATTAATTTTTCTTACTTCAATTCATATTATCATTCCATAACCATTCCCGCCAATATACACAAACACAAACCAATACAATACAAAA
>SOZL01001867.1:0-60911 GCA_009733165.1 Naja naja | reverse complement strand
CTAAACTGTCCTGATATTCCATAGTTTCAGGTGATTTATACAAAAAGCTGCCTGGGAGGGAAGATTTTATGAGTCAATTTTGAATTGGATAGAGCTGGAAGGGACCCTGGAGGTCTTCTAGTCCACCCTTGCTCAAGCAGGAGACCCTGTTCCATTTCAGACAGGGGCTGTCCAGCCTTCTCTTAAATCTCCCCATGAATTAAAAATTAGAATTGTAGAAAAATAAATTAAAAGAGGAAAATTAGAAAGAAATCCTCTTTTCCAGTCCATCTGAGAGTGTCTGGAGGAGTCCTAAGGAGGCTTTCCCTGACCTCGCCAGAGCAATGGGGAAAGTGAGGCACAGAGTCGGGAAACCTCTGTGGGGTCCAAGAGGAGATCCAGACCTTCCCCATTTCCCACCAGCTGCAAAAGGAGAAACAGCGTCTCTTTCGGTCTCCCTCCTCCTCCTCCATGATGGCCCTGGAGATGCTCCCAGGTCCTTCCTGCCTCCTTTGCTCTGAGATCCCTTCCTGGGGATCCCGAGGAGGCTCCATCTCTCCTGGCCACCATGGGATGAGTGGGAAAGGATCCCCTAAGGAGAGAGATCCCTGCTGGCCATGATGGGGGCTTGAGGGGGCGGAGACCCCATTCTGGACAGGGAAGAGGGACGGCTGGAGGGAGGAGCAAAGGGATCCATGGGGCCAAAGTGAGATTTCAATGAAAATTTAAAAGGACCAACTGGAGAGGTGAGAAAGATTGGGAAGCAGGGGTGGGCTGCTACTGGTTAGGGTTAGGGTTATATCTATATCTATCTCTATCTCTACCTATTTATATCTACCTATATATTTCTATTTATCACTCATCTATCTATCTATCTACCTATCTCTGTGTGTGTGTGTGTGTCTCTCTCTCTCTATCATGAGAGGGCTAATTTCTGTCTGTTCTTCATAATTTACAGAAATTCTATGCTATTTCAAGAGGTGGTCGTGGAACAAGTTGCAATAAAAGGAGAACGAGAGCAACTGCGAAGGGAGAACCTCAGCCTGATGGAGGAGAAACCAAACTTGATGGCAGGAAATGTCACTTCAGCACAGAGTGGTCAATGTCTGGAATACTCTACCTGACTCTGTGGTTTCTTCCCAAAACCCCCAAAACTTTAACCTTAGACTCTCTACTATTGACCTCACCCCTTTCCTAAGAGGCCTGTAGGGGGCATGCATAAGCCACACCAACGTGCCTACCATCCCTGTCCTTTCGTTTCTTTTTTTTTCTTTTATATGAATCCATTTCATGTATTCATAACTATGTTTATACTTATACCTGTTATCTTGTAATTGCTTGACAAATAAATAAATAAAATAAATCCTGAAGAACTTCAGGGAGACTGAGGAGGTGAGAAATGTTTAGACAGCAGCAGCCCTGACTAAGTGAGGTCTAGGCAAATTATTTCTTTAAACAGCTTAGAACCTGACTTCCTAAGCCAATGAGATCACATCCAGCCACTCCTGGAATAATGAAAACCATTCCCCAAAATAACAGAGGGAATAATGCCTGGCTCCTGACACTTTGAGTCCTATGTCTAGACACCTAGGAGTAGGTGTCCTGGAACCAAAGGGTTTTTTTATCAAAGACATCTATTGCAGAGGCATTTTGACCCCTTCCCCCCTCCCAGGCTGCCCCAAAAGAGTGGAATATTTCCAGAGTGAGACTTTCCTGGGATCAAAGCAGTGGCCATTTTTGTTAAGTAAGACTCTCTGGTTGTTGGTTGGGATCCACATCTCCCCTTCTGATTCTTCCAGAGCCACAAAGAGAGCAATTGAATGATTTAAGAAGAACTATTGTCCCACATTGGCCAAACCTCTTGCCCCTCTTTGGAGAGGAGGAGGAGCATGCAGCCCTCCCATGCAGGCACCCCTTCAACCTCTCACCCTTGGAGGACAAGCTGCCTTCCGCCACCAATCAATCCTCCCCATTTTCTCATCTTCCAACAATTCCTGCCTTTGAAGAAAAAGCCAGCTTTAGCAATGTGATTAAACAACAAAGACTTCCGTAAACAAGGCACGGATCTGTAAAGGGCAAGTGGATGAGTCAGAGAAGTATCTGAATCTCCATCTCTTTCTCTTCTCTCTCTTCTCTTCTCTTCTCTTCTCTTCTCTTCTCTTCTCTACTCTTCCTCTCTTCCCTCCCTTCCCTTTCCCTTCCCTCCCTTCTCTGCATCCTGGTCATATTCCAGACAAGGGACAACAGATAGAAACTGATCAAGGAGAGATTCAACTTGACTAAAACCTACAATGAACGGTTGCAGGAACTGGGCCTGGCTAGTCTAGGGAAGAGAAGGACTAGGGGAGACAGGATAGCAGGCTTCCAATATTTGAGGGACTGCCACAGAGAGAAGGAAGGGGTCAAGCTATTCTCCAAGGCACCTAAAGGCCAGACAAGGAATAATGGAAGGAAACTGATCAAGGAGAGATTCAACCTGGAAATAAGAAGGAATTTTCTGCCAGTGAGAACAATCAACCCATGGAACAGAAGTTGCCTTTGGAAGTTGTGGGAGCTTCATCACTTGATACTTTCAAGAAGAGATTGGACTGCCATTTGTCAGAAATGGTGCTTGGGTGGGGTGGGGGTTGGACTAGATGACCTCCAAGGTCTCTTCCAATTCCTGTTATCCTGTTGTTATTCATCATCTGCCCAAACTCTGCTTGAAGTTTTCCTTCTGGCCCTCTGAGCTACCCAGAGTCGCCCGCCTGCTTCAGACCGACATGGGTGGCAACATCTGGAGAAGGCAAGGTTTGGTCTCCCTTGGAGGAAGCGGTAGAAGGCGACACCTGTCCAGATTCAGGTGGGCTGAAACACATCTCTTGTTAGGGTTGGGTTGGTTCCTCCCCATCCAGACCTTTGCAGCCTCCAGGCACCGTGTAAGCACAGGAGTGAGTAGCATTGCATGTTTTCCTAGACACCAAATATTGACAAAAAATGAGGGGGGATAGGTGATTGGTGGCAGAGCCTGGCAGTTCCTCCGCAGGTGGGAGGTAGAAGTGTTGACACAAGTGGGGGCTGCATGCTGTGGCTTTTCTCCCAAGAGAAGCAGGGGGTTGGGCAGCGCAGTGCAAGGAGGTGAAGGTTGGTGTGTGTGTGTTTGTCTCTGTGTTGCTGGTCCGTGGCTGGTGTGGCTGTGTTGGCAAAGGGCGACCCCTCCTCAGTGGCACCTTCCGTCCTTCTTCTGCCTCTACCAGAGTAAAACCTTCAGTCCGGGTTTGGGAAGATCCAGATCCAGAGAAGCAAAGGCAGCAGGATTCACTCTTCCTCTTATTAATCCATCTTAGAACGGGTGGTTGTGTCTTGATCACAGGTGCACAAAGGCTGACAGTTCACTTCTGGGATCAGGGATTGGCCCAGAGAACCCCCAGCCAATTTTCATGCCCGAGGTGGGATTTGAACCCTGAGCCTCTCAGTTTCTAGGCCGCATCCTTGACCACTAGGCCACCTGAGGAGGTAGAGTAAGCAGCCCCTGCCCCACATAAGGTCCGGGCAGGCTCCATGGCTTCCTGGAAGGGTCTGGCTCTGCTCCCTTAGGAAAGCCCAGGAGTCACTGCTGATTCTGACACAAATGCGCTTCAAACCCAGCGCAATCGGAGATAAAACGTATCAGTTAATTGCTCTGAAGCTGCAGCTGAGATGCCTGGATTCCCCACCTGTGAAAATGGGAGCCCTGAAGCTCCAAAGGGAGAGGAAAAGACCGGATCTCACTCCGGAGGGAGCCATGAAGGAGGGCAATGGAGTTCAGTGGAGGGGCGTTTCCTCAGCACCCACAAGAAAGGTCCCATCCCCTCGGGGAAAGACCAGGCGGAGCTGCTCGGCTGACAGGCAGGTGAACGGGTAACGTGATCGCTTTTCTGGGCCATTTTGGCTTGCATTGCACTCAAGAGGGAACCCCACACCTTGCAGAAGCCCCTATGGGCCCCCCCACCTTGCTCAGTGGATCTTTGGAAGCCAGTTAAAAAAGGGGGGGCTGGGCTCCTCCCCTCCCCCTTCTTTTTTCTCTACTTAATATTTCTCTTTATTTTACCGCTTTCACATTCTGGGCCCTTGTCCTCTCGGCCAGAGCCCCCTCCCCCTTGCTCATTGCCTTGGCCCTGCAGAAGCCCCCCCCCCTCAGGGCTGGCCGAGAGCCTCTCTGGGAAGCTGCAGGGAGTGCAGCAGGCAAGGAAGCAGTAGAGCCGCTGGGTGCCTGTATCACCTTACTCCCAGCCCAGCTGCGGGGACAGAGGGCTAAGCGAGTGGCTCTGCACCTCTTGCCTCCTGGCCCCATCAGAGTTCAGAGGCTGCAGGAGCCCCACTGAAGAGGGCTGCCTGGGGAACTGGAATGAAGAGGTGTCTGGGGGCCAGAGCTGAAGCAGGGCTTCTAAGCGGCAGCTTCATCCAGTGCCTCCCAGCAAGAAGTGGCCAGTCAGGCAGGTGAGGAGGACATCAGAAAAGGTGTTCTCTGGGGCAGCTGATTCACCAGCACCAGGCTCCAGGAAACCTCAGGGATTTCACTTCGCAGTGCCTTTCACCAAGGTTGCAGCCCCGCAGGCTGGGGAGAAGGGGATTCAATTTGGCTGTCCAAGTGGCCCTTATCACCCAATAAAGGGACAGAGGGAGGATGCTGGATCTCATAGAAAACTCTCTTTCCCAGGGGAGGAGCAGCTGCAGGAAAGTCTGCTGACTGGGTCTCTAAGCGAGAGAGCCTTCAGGGATGCCACCCCTTTTGGAGAAGGGCAACAGTTCTCAAGAAGAATATCCTACAACTCTTGGAGAATCTCTCTCTTTTTCCAACCATCTCTTTCTCACACATCTATACTTTTAGCCATTGACAGTAGGAATAATTGCTCAAATTATTTTCTATAAGCTGTCTGGTTCTTGTGAGTTGCCAAATATTAAATTCCTCTGAATGACTTTCACAGGGTTCTCTTTAGCTAGATTTATTGGGAGGAATAGGAAATACAAGAATTCCAGTCATTCAATGATTTCCCATTTGAAAACATATACATATATTATTCTTTGACTCCTGCATATTATTTAAGTGGGAATAATTATTATCTTCTTTCAAATAAAAGGCACTTTTACAATTCTTTAAATATTCATGAGTATGTCTCATGTTTTTACATTGGTTCTGGCTGTAAGATGCTCCTTTGTGTTCAGCTCTGGCCTCAGAAGGATAATGTAGCACTTGGGGATGAAGATGCAGACCAGCAGACCAGCACTGGAGGCCAGGATGGAGAAGACCTGCACAGCCACCATGTATTTCCCTTTGGTGCTCAGGTAGGTGGGCACAAAAGTCACCCAGACACTGCAGAAGACCAGCATGCTGAAGGTGATCAGCTTAGCTTCATTGAAGGCCCCTGGCAGATTCCTGGCCAGGAAAGCCACTGTGAAGCAGATGACAGCCAGGAATCCCATGTAGCTGAGGGTGACGTAGAACATGACAACGGCCCCTTCATTGCATTGCAGAATGATCTCTCCAGGCCTGGAGTGGAGGTCAGAGTCAGGGAAGGGGGCAGAAACTCCCAGCCAGATGGAGCAAATGATAATTTGGACACCAGAAGAAGACAGGATGATGGAGTTGGCCAAGCTCTTCCCCAACCATCTCTTCACTCAGTTTCCTGGTTTTGTGGCCAGGAAAGCCAGCACCACCGTGATGGTTTTGGCCAAGAGAGAAGAAACAGCGACAGAGAAGATGAGGCTGAAGACCTCTGTCGGAGAAGGCAGGTGGCTTTTCTTGTTGACCAATGAAGAGAGAAGAAGACAAGAAGCAAAGCAGGAGGGAGACTAGGAGGATGTAGGAGAGGTCCCTGTTGTTGGCTTTGACAAGGGCTTTCTCGGTATTTAATGAAGATGATTAAAACAAGGCCTGTGGTTAGGAAGAAGAGCAGGGCAAAAGAGACCAGGATGATGCCCAGAATTTCTTCTAAGACAGGAAGGTTATAACTTTGGGTATACATTGGATTTTTTCCTCATTTGGATATCTATCATCTGGACACTTGGCATCTTTCCGTATCTGAGAAACCAAAGCAACTTTAATATTTTGTGCTCTTATCTTAAAGAATTACCTTCTTTGGATAACAGCTGATACCTCAGGCATTTCCCAAGAAGTATTTCTTAACCATTCCATTAAAAGAGCGAAGAAGGATATATACATATATATTTAAATGTAGCTAGGTATATGAAGTTGAGGGAAGTTCTAGGATGGTAATTATTTCCAGTTAATGTGGAGAACCTTCATAGGAACCTACATTATTAGAGGTTACCAATGAATCATTTAATATTTTTAGGCAAACATCCTGAGTCCTGCCACATGGCAGTTAATATCTCCGCAGTTAATATCTCCAGACTGACTACTGCAAGCTCTCTATTAGGACTACCTTGCATACTATCCGAGATTGCAGCTGGTGCAAAATGCGGCTGGTGATGGGAGTTTCCATGTACATCCTGCGCTGTCTGCATGGCTGCGGTTGTGCTCAGGTGAGATTCAAGGTGTTACACTAACATACAAGTCTCCATGACATGGGTCCGCATATGAGCACTCCTGCCACTCAGAACTAACCTGTGCGATCACAAGGCAATACTCCTTGGGTCCCGTCGGCTGGCCATGCTGGTTGGCGTCCCCAAGACGAGCCTATTCTATGCGGCCCTGACCTCTGAATCAGCTGCTCCGTCGGCCTCTGACCTCCGCGCCTTAGCTGACTTGAAGACCTTTATTTAACCAAGCTGACCCTTTGGGGGTGGTTTTTATCAGGTTTATCAGGTATTTAGGTAATTGTATCTTAATGGGCTTGTTAGTTTAATTCTTTTTATTATTTATTGTTTTCTTTTTTAGTTGGAGCCTAGTCTTCGGAGATGGGAGGCATACAATCTCATTAATAATAAATAAATAATAAATAAATAAACTAATAATTACTGACTTGGAGGATACCTACAGTATCCTGTAACATCTGGAAGCAATCTGGAATTAAGAAGAAACTTCCTATCAGTCAGAACAATTAACCAGTGCAACAGCTGCCTTCACAGGTTTGGGGTTCTTCATATTGGAGGTTTTTCAGAAGAGATTGGACAGTCACTTGCCTGAAATGGTATAGATTCTTCTGCTTGATCAGGGGCTGGACTAGAAGACCTCCAAGGTCCCTTCCAGCTCTATTCTGATTGATTGATTCATCTACATGACTGGCGAGAATATTTGTGTAATGAGTTTCCCCCACAATTATCCACAGCACCACATTATGGACCAGGGACACCTTCTCAGGGATCCTCAAGGGGAGGCCAATAAACAGGGATTGCAAGGTCTTTCAGAAGGTGGACCTAAAACAGTTCACCAAGTTCCAAAGAACTCAGGCGTTCCTAGAAAGGTGAACTTAGCAGAAGAGATATTTCCTCTGCTGTTAGTAAAGCTTGCCCAGTCTGCCACCCCCTCCCATCTCTTCCCAGCCCCTCCTTCAAAACCTTTTTGATTTGCTTCCTTTTAGATCAGAAATTGTGCAGCTTAAAAACCCACAAGTGAGCTTCAATCTGTCTTTTAACTTGGACTTTCATGAAAATGTTCTGGATGGATCCAGTTCCACCAGGCCTTCCTTTCCTCTGGTGTCACCCACCTTCCTGAGTGGAGAAGGTCCCTCTGGGCAAGGAACGCAGTCATAGCAGCAAACTGGCTCTCCTTCTCGAGCCCTCTTGACAAATCCAGGAGGACAACTTTCCACACATTTGGACTGAGGCAGGGACTAAGGGAAAAATAGGAATGGCAAAGAAAATGTGTTAGGACTCTCCATCCATGGAAAATGGAGGGAGAAATGGACATCAGCCAAGTAGCCTCTAGTCTTCACTGAGGTAAATAAGAAATCTCTGACTACTTTTAAACATGCAGGAGGTAGAACAACTGGCAGATTCTTCATTTAGTTCCTCTGTTTTGCTTTTGGAATTTAACATTACATTAAACTACTTTCTATTTAATAAAGTCAGGAAGGATGGAAGTGAAAAAAGATTTAAGTATGGTGATATAGTCATATTAAAACTGAGAATAAAGTTTACTGTAAAAGATTTAGGAAACTTTTATTCCATTAGATTTTTTAATATGAAATTAAACTGTGATGAAGAAAGAAACCTCTGACCAGTAAGATCTTGAAAGATTTCATTGCAAAACCACTCCAGTGAGGTCCGTCGCTTGAAAAACTTCCATTAGAAGACACCAACTGGCATGGAAGGCCAACCATACTGGGGACTCTAAGCTTGGCCCACTGGAAATGGCACCTCAGGCTTTGGAAAACAGAGAAAAGACACCAAAATTTCTCCCACCTTATTGAGCAACTTTAGCCGTGAAAGAGTATCTTGTTTGATAATAAGTCTCTGTCTTTCAAAATACCCCACAGTCTCTCTCCTGAGATCCTTCTTGGGAAGAACCAAGAAGCCATAGATTGTCAGATCTGCTGTTACCTCTCCATTTTGGTCCAAGTACAGTTTAAGTATGGAAATATTCCAAAATTCATTCTTCTCCAGAAAGGGATGAAACTAGAATGGGAACATCCAAGAATTTGAAGAGGAGAAAACTTGGTTTCTTATGCCACATTGAATCTTCCTTCTACAATTGTCTAATCTCCAAATATGCTTAATTAGGATACAAATACTGCCATTAGATTTATAGCAATAGCACTTAGACTTAGATATTGCTTTATAGTGCTTTACAGCCCCCTCAAAGCAGTTTACAGAGTCAGCCTATTGCTCCCAACAATCTGGGTCCTCATTTTACCGACCTCGCAAGGATGGAAGGCTGAGTCAGTCTTGAGCCTGGTGGGATTCGATCTGCCAAATTGCAGTGGGAATAGCTTGCAGTACTGCACTCTAACCACTGTGCCACTGAGGCTCCATATAAGTGAAACAAACAATTGTGTATGTGATTAGAGACCTGAGGGATGGTATGATGATTAAGTGGATAAAAACTGTCTTCAAAATGATACTCAAATAATTTTGAATCTTTTTAATCTTTCCTATGAAACTTGCAGGTGATGGATAACAATTTGCAATTGGTCATCAATTTTTCCATATTGTCATTAATACTGTAATTAATACGATCTTAGAGTAAGCTAATTTGATGTCATTTAAAGAATATACATTTTAAACTTGCCAGTCTTATTTGAAACTTCATTTAAAACGTTTGATAAAATAACAATGGTTTTAAATCAACTTAAAGGTGATAATCAGAATTAAGCAACAATTGTTTAATTGGATGGATTGGATGCATGGATGGTGGGATGGAATGGAACGTAATTTGCTGCTGGCCTCCCTGAAGGAGGAGTCTGGTTGGAAGGCAGGCTGCTTGGAGATGGCTGGAAAGGCCATGGACCCTGAAGACTCACAGTGGACAGAATGGACCACAGATGAAATGGATTCTTTCCAGACAATTGAGGGAGATGGGGAAATGGACTTGTCATATTTAACTGGAAAACAAGTCTTAAGAGGAGTCATGTGTCAATTTACAGGAGGTCCAAGACTTTGGGAAATGGAAAGCAATTGTTGGGAAAGATCCTAATTACAATTTTAAGGAAATGCATTATTATTAAGAATCAAACAAAGATGTTTAACCCTGGACAGATTCTGGATGGATCAGAGATAATGATTGTGGTGGTCTGTAGTAGATAAGAAGCCCCTGTCAATTTGCTGTGAATTAAATACAATAGCAGATAACAAACAATTTTGAAGTTTTGAAATTTAACGTTATTGTTGGATTTCCTGTTAACTATTTTTTTATATACAGCAGGTAGATGACAAGTCAAGTAGTTGCAAATAGATGTGTAGTTTATAATTGTGAGCCAATTTTACAAAGGGAGAAATTATTATTGCTGTATTGTATTCAACTGGGGGACAAGATGCATGTTTTTGTCTGTTTTAATGCACAATTTAAAAATGTTTTGCCTTGTTTTGTCTTTTCTTTGGAATAGTTTTATTTTCCAAAACTTGTGTTTCACCTTTTGAATAAAATAAAATTTAATAATAGGAATATCAATTTTCCAGAAAGAATATTTATTTTTATTTATTTATTTATTTATTTTATTATTATTGGACTTATGGGCCACCCTCTCTCCTGAGGGACTCAGGGCGGCTTACAATAAAAACAAGAATACAAATATTAAAATAGAATTAAACTAAACTAAGCCCAATAGAATTTAAAACCCGATTAAAACTAAAAATAGATTTAAAAAAACCCACCCCCACCCCATTCAGTCCAGGCTGGCCTGTTGAAACAACCAAGTCTTTAGTTGGCGGCGAAAGGAACGGAGGTCAGGGGCCAACCGGAGCTCCAAGGGGAGTTGATTGCACAGGGTGGGTGCTCCCACAGAGAAGGCCCTACCCCTGGGCGGTGCCAACCGACAGTGTCTGGTCAATGGCACCTCCAGGAGGCCCTGCCTGTGGGAGCGTACAGGGCGATTGGAGGTCAACGCTGGCAGGAGACGGTCCCGCAAGTACCCCGGACCCAAGCCATGAAGGACTTTATATGTGATGACTAATACCTTGAATCTCACCCGGAGGGCAACCGGCAGCCAATGATTAGCACACAAGTAAAAAGCAGTCGAAAAATATCTGATTTTTAGCAACTAGGACTTGACTAACGATAGAGTCTCATATAAGAACATGATTGATGGACTGGAAGAAAGATGAGTTAACTGGAAACGGAATCAGAGTCAGCAGGTGAGGCTCATGGAAAGAAGGCAAATGCAGCCATAAGGATCTCAGGAAGTGAACATTCTGGTTTGGGGAGACCCCAACTCAAGGACCAGGTCCCCTTGCAGGCACCACGCTTGGAGGAGAATTTGCCCAACATCTATGTGAACTTCAGGGAGGGAGAAATAAGCCAAGGAAGAGCTCAAAGGAGCTGCTCTTAGCCTGGAGGAAAGACCACAAGGAGAAGAGCTGAAGATCAGGAGGCATCTGGGACCCCCTTTTTCAACTGACACAATCTCTCAGTTGGAGAAGGGAGGATGCAGCCCTCTTCCAACAACTGACATACGTTACACACAAGTGTAAGATCTGCTCACTATTATTCCAGTGTCAGTCATGGAAAAATGAATTCAGTTACAAGAGAGGAGATTTTAGATGAATGAGAGAAAAAATATCCTAAAAGGATGAGCTGTTTTAGAGCTGAGCCAGTGAAGCAGAGCAGTTCAGTCTCCTTTTCCTGGATTATCTGAATGCAAAGATTGAGCAGCCATCAGTCAGAGAGCTTGAACTGGGATCCCTGCAGAGAGAAGGGGTTGGGCTAGATGGTCTCAGAGTCTCTTACAAATTCATAATGGTAAAATTCTGTGGTCCTATTTATAAACCATACATGCAGGAATTTATTTATGTACACAGTCTTTTAGCATTAGTCATGTTTAATATCCAACATTGTCTGTCCTGCTACCAATTCTTTCTTCCCCCTGAACAATTAGATTGCCCAAATCTGCTGATCTTTTGTAGCACAAGTAGGGTAGGAGATGACCAGACTGAGCCTGAATGAAGGGGTCAAAGGCATCATTAGTCATTAGTCTTGAGTCCCGCCCACAGGAGATCTGGGTCCAGCCACACACACCCCAGAATTCTGTGGACCCTTGTCTACCGCCTGTTTCCCTTGACCATTGGTGGTTCCAATTCTTGTGGACAGCATGAGCCTGGGGTGAACCTTTATGTTCATTTGGACTGCCTGGATTTCATAATTTTCCTGCGCATGATAAGGAGATTGAAATGGTTCCCCTCCTTCTCCTTTGGGTTCCTTCTCCAAAGGAACCAAGATTAATGGACCCCTATTGGGACCCCATACCTGCCACGGCTGCAGCCTTGGAGACCCCAACCTCTCTTCACCCTCCTTCCTTCTCCTCCTCTTTCTGGAGGAATAGGCAGCATTCATGGCCTGGGCCAGAGTCTGAATGATACTGTATAAATGGGGGTCATTTGTGATCTGGATCCTGTTTCTTTTCTTCTGGGTCTCCACTGGGGCTTTCTGGGTGCATCTTCTGCGGCCTTTGACAGAATGGATGTGCGTGTGAAGAAAACAGCGGAAATAATACTTTATAAATTGCCTTTCCACAAATAAATAGGGTTCAAAGCCATCATCCACTGGCCATTTTTTTGCCAGGTAGCTAAAGTTCCAAATACTATGGATATATTTGAGAAGTCCATGCTCGTTTATTTGATACCCTACGAAATTTGTGGTGATCCAAACTTTCCCTTCAGTGGGTCCTGACAAATCCTCAAATGTCAAATGGAAAGGAAGAATTCTGTCCTCAATGGAATCAAATTCCATGAAGTGAACAAAGACATTGACTTGTCTCCACTTAGAGAGGGCCTCCCTGAAGGCTGCTGTAGGTCCAGTTGTTGAGAATTGTTGTGATACAACAACACAAATCCCATTCCTGACAACCATAGGAGTAAAAATTCTCATGAAGTTCTCTCCATTTTCTGTGTCTGAAGCAAAGACACCAATCAGGGTCCATCTGAAGTGGAGAAGGAGTTGGACAATTGCTGGGTACTGGAATCCTTTTTTGGGAAGTATGTCATTGAAAAAGGGGAATTGACTTTTATCACTTAAAGCCTCTGAAGAAGATTCATAACTGAACTGAAAAAGCAATGAAGAATGTTGTGCTATACTTAGGGTCAAATGAAGTCCAAAATATTAGCTTTTAATAAATCCAACATTGTTTTGATGAGCAAATTAAAGAGATTATTGTTGATTAGCTGTTAGGCAATATCAAGAAACAGAATTTGAAATACAAAACATTAGCAACATAGTATATAAAAATGAAATACAAGAAATAAAAAGAATAAAAATGCCATTTCTGTATTACTCCAATAATTTACTGCAATCAGACTCATATGTAGATTTCAACTGAACTGCTTTAGTTCCTATAAAAGTCTGGATTCTATATAAATATTTGAATTCTGCCTGCACAGGAAATATGTTGCTTTAACGTAAGTCTCCCAATAGGTCATTTGTCTAACGTGCAGTCCAAGACTCTGATCTCCCTCTTTCTTCTGCAATTGACATTCAACCTACAGATATATTACTTGTTCTGTCTTTGGAGCTCCACAAATAAAAGTCTGTTAATTATATGGGATTTAGTTAAATCTTTCATATTTAACCATAGTGTTCAGCTGATGAAATCTTGCTCAAGTAAATACCATCCTAAGATATTTAGGCATTTCTGGTTTCTTTTTTTCTCCTTTAACATTTTTATTGAGTTATAAAATATTGTAAAATACATAATACAAAAGTAAATAGAAAAGCAGTGGGGAGGAAAATTGTCAAGAGAAGTGAGGGAGGATAAGAAAAGAAAAAGAAACATTGACTTCTCACTCTCTGTCGCAGTAAAATAAGGCATTAACATCAAATCACAACTTTTTGCTTTTTCATAATAATATGAAGAAGCCATTTCTGTAAAGATCTATCAATCTACTCAGTAAAAAGTCAAAATCATAGTTTCATTCTTTTCCATTTGAAGCATGAAGTTCAGAAGTGGTTTCCATCTGGAAAGAAAAGTACTTGTATTCCTTTTCTTTATTCAAAGTGATCAGTTTTGCCATTTCTGCCAACTTCTGCAACCATTCATCCTTGCTAGGAATCAAAGTGTCCTTCCATTTTTGTGCATACAACAGTCTTGCTGCTGTCAACATATATAATAACAAAGTTCCAAATTTTTTCTCCAGTTCTTTTTCCATTAGGCTCAAAAGGAAAAGTTCTGACTTGATTTTTATCTCCATTTTCAAACTTTTCTGTATCAAAATATGAATCATACTCCACATTTTTTTCTTTAATATATGTCCACCACAGATGATAAAAAGTCCCTTCTTTACTTTCACACTTCCAGCATTCATTTGACATACCTTTATACATCTTGGATAACTTATGTGGTGTTAAATACCAACGATACATCATCTTATAGAAATTTTCTTTTAGATTTAATGTAAATTTTAAGCCCTTCATCCACATATTTTCCCATTGTTCAAGCATCACATTATATCCAAAATTCCCTTCCCACTGAATCATACAATGTTTTACATGTTCATTTTCCAAATTTAATTTGAACAACATTTTATAGATTTTAGTGATAATATGTTCATCATTGCCATATAATGAGATTTCCAATTCATTTTTAACAAAGTCAAATCCATAGCACTTTTTAACCAGTTTAAATCTTTCTTTCAGTTATTGATAAGTAAACCAATAGCAAACATAACTTCTGATTCACGTTCTTTTCTTGGCTTTAGTATTGGATCACCAGACTTGAAAGATAAAATTTTATCATACATCAACCAGTCTGGCTTCACCACCATTTCTTTTCTAAAGAAAGGCTTCCTGGGGTGACACCCAAAGGGGCAGCTTTGTAGAGAGCCTTGCTTTATATTTATTCCAAAATCTTAGTGTTGTACGCCTAACAATGTTATTATTAAAATCAACATTAACTTTACTTTTATCATTCCCTAAGTAGCCTTCCAAACCTTAATTCGTGGCCCTCTAAGTCAGATAACCTCTTATTCTGGAGACTCACCCTATAGGCATTTCTGGTTTCAATACTTGGCAATTTGGAAGGTGTGTTGGGAGCAACTCATCTATTTCACTGTTCCAACCTTATTGAGGATGGTTACATATTTCTCTTCTTCAATAACCTGGATTCATTGTGAATAATAAACCATGGTGTTCTAATATGCGTTTAGCATGTTAGATATATGTATTTCAGAATCCTTCATTAATGCAGGCAAGTAATTAATATCGAGAGAGAATAACAAGGATTCAAATATGCCCCCTTCCCTTCCTCCTTGGTAAGTATTGATCCTTCTTCTCAGGGCTCCATTGAGCCCAAGCCTCCCTCTCAAACCTCTTCTTCTCTTCTTCCTTCTTCTTCTTCTTCTTCTTCTTCTTCTTCCAATTCCCTCCTGCTCCCCTTTTCCTTCCCTTCCTGCTTTTGTTTCCATTCTGTTATGTTTCCTTCCCCTTCCTATATTCCATTCCCTCCTCCTTCCTTCAGCTGACACAGAGACGTTCACAGGGTTCTCTTTAGCTAGATTTATTGGGATGAATAGGAAAATACAAGAATTCCACCAGTCATTCAACCATTTCTCTTTTGAAAACATATACATATATTATTCTTTGACGCCTGCATATTATCTAAGTGGAAATAATTAATCTATTCTTTCAAATAAAAGGAAATTTTACAATTCTTTAAATATCATGGTGTGATGTGTTATGTTTTTACATTTGTTCTGGCAGTGAGATGCTCCTTTGTGTTCAGCTCTGGCCTCAGAAGGATAATGTAGCACTTGGGGATGAAGATGCAGCCCAGCAGACCAGCACTGGAGGCCAGGATGGAGAAGACCTGCACAGCCACCATGAATTTCCCTTTGGTGCTCAGGTAGGTGGGCACAAAAGTCACCCAGACACTGCAGAAGACCAGCATGCTGAAGGTGATCAGCTTAGCTTCATTGAAGGCCCCTGGCAGATTCCTGGCCAGGAAAGCCACTGTGAAGCAGATGACAGCCAGGAATCCCATGTAGCTGAGGGTGACGTAGAACATGACAACGGCCCCTTCATTGCATTGCAGAATGATCTCTCCAGGCCTGGAGTGGAGGTCAGAGTCAGGGAAGGGGGCAGAAACTCCCAGCCAGATGGAGCAAATGATAATTTGGACACCAGAAGAAGACAGGATGATGGAGTTGGCCAAGCTCTTCCCCAACCATCTCTTCACTCAGTTTCCTGGTTTTGTGGCCAGGAAAGCCAGCACCACCATGATGGTTTTGGCCAAGAGAGAAGAAACAGCGACAGAGAAGATGAGGCTGAAGACCATCTGTCGGAGAAGGCAGGTGGCTGTCCTTGGTTGACCAATGAAGAGAGAAGAAGACAAGAAGCAAAGCAGAAGGGATACCAGAAGGATGTAGGAGAGGTCCCGGTTGTTGGCTTTGACAAGGGGAGTTTCTCGGTATTTAATGAAGATGATTAAAACAAGGCCTGTGATTAGGAAGAAGAGCAAGGCAAAAGAGACCAGGATGATGCCCAGAAGTTCCTCATAAGACAGGAAGGTTATAACTTTGGGGATACATTGGACTCTGTTCTTATTTGGATATTTCTCATCTGGACACTTGGTGCATATTTCTGTATCTGAGAAAGCGAAAACTCAATATTACTTTAATTAATTAATTAATTTATTATTTAGACTTGTATGCTGCCCTTCTCCCTAAGGACTCAGGGTGGCGAACATATAAAAAGAATACATTTACAGTAAAAAAATATTAAACAAATGCAAGTCTATAAATTACTAAAACTTACTAATATAAAAATTACTAATATTTTGTGCCTTTACCTTACAAGAAATACCTTCCTTGGATAACAGCTGATATGTTTTCCAAAATTATTTCTTAACAATTTCATTAAAAAGAGCATGAGAAGGATATAATTTTTAAAAATAATGTAGCTAGGTTTATGAAATTGAGGGAAGTTCTAGGATGGTAATTATTTCCAGTGTAATGTGGATAATCTTCATAGGAACCTACGTTATTAGAGGTTAACAATGAATCATATAATCTTTTTAGGCAAATATCCTGAGTCTTGCAACATGGCAGTTAATATACTGGACTTGGAGGATACCTACAGTATCCTGTAACATCTGGAAGCAATCTGGAATTAAGGAGAATCTTCCTATCAGTGAGAACAATTACTTGCCTGAAAATGGTCTAGTTTCTTCTGCTTGATCAGGGCTGGACTAGAAGACCTCCAAGGTCTCTTCCTGCTCTATTCTGATTGATTGATTCATCTACATGACTGGGCAAACTTTACTAACAGCAGAGGAAATATCTCTTCTGCTTTTTAGTTCAGATAGTGCTGCTAAATTCACCTTTCTAGGAACACCTGAGTTCTTTGGAACTGGTTGAATTGTTTTAGGTCCACCTTCTGAAAGACCTTGCAATTCCCTGTTTATTGGCCTCCCTTGAGGATCCCTGAGAAGGTGTCCCTGGTCCATAATATGGTGCTGTGGATAGTTATGGGGGGAACTCATTACACAAATATTCTGCCAATCATGTAGATGAATCAATCAATCAGAATAGAGCTGGAAGGGACCTTGGAGGTCTTCTAGTCCAGCCCCTGATCAAGCAGAAGAAACTATATCATTTCAGGCAAGTGACTGTCTGGTCTCTTCTTAAAAACCTCCAATGTTGAAGAACCCCAAACCTCTGAAGGCAACTTATGTTCCACTGGTTAATTGTTCTCACTGATAGGAAGATTCTCCTTAATTCCAGATTGCTTCCAGATGTTCCAGGATACTGTAGGTATCCTCCAAGTCCAGTATATTAACTACCATGTGGCAAGACTAAGGATGTTTGCCTAAAAGATTATATGATTCATTGTTAACCTCTAATAACATAGGTTCCTATGAAGATTATCCACATTACAAATAAAATAAATAACCATGTATGAAAATAACTGTGGTGGACATGCACAGAGACTAAAAAGTATTGGACTAAAATACACATGTAGCTGGAGAAGATGATAAAACAACCTATAGATTTAAAACCAGACATTTTTATTGGAAATTCTGCCTGAGGATTATAATAAAGAGTTAATGTATTTGATTATTAATATATTAACAGCAGCTAGGATTGTATTTGCACAAAATTGGAGAAATGGAAAAATTACGACAGAAGAGGAAATAATTAAGAAAATGATTGAATGTGCAGAAATGAGTAGATTGAAAATGGCGATTAGAGAACAAGAAGAAAAAGATTATTATAAAATTTGGAATTTATTTTATGAATGGTTAGATAGAAGAGTAAAGAATTGAATTATATAAGTATAGTATAATATATTGTTACTGATAAATAGATGAGCTAACATATGTGATTTAAAATATTAGTAAGAATGATTATAAATATATGCAAGTTAAATATGTATGATAATATATATTGTGCATGAAAAAATATGTACTCAACTGACACACTGTGGAACAGAAAGAATGTTTTTTGTTGTGACAAAAATTTTAAAAAGTATTTAAAAAATAAGGTAGCTTCAATCTGTTTTTAACTTGAACTTTCATGAAAAAGTTCTGGATGGATCCAGTTCCACCAGTCCTTCCTTTCCTCAGTATCATGCACCTTCCTGAGTGGAGAAGGTCCCCTCCGGACAAGGAACGCAGTCATAGCAGCAAACTGGCTCTCCTTCTCGAGCCCTCTTGACAAATCCAGGATGACAACTTCCAACACATTTGGACTGAGGCAGGGACTGAGCAGAAAAAAATAGGAATGGAAAAGAAAATGTTAGGTCTCTCCATCCATGGAAAATGGAGGGAGAAATGGACATTAGCCAAGTAGCCTCTGGTCTTCACTGAGGTAAATAAGAAATCTCTGACTACTTTAAAGAGATGCAGGAGGTAGAACAACTGGCAGATCCTTCATTTAGTTCCTCCCTTTTGCTTTTGGAATTTAACAATACAATAAAGTACTTTCTATTTAATAAAGTCTACAGCAATGGAATTGAAAACAAGATTTAAGTATGATGATATATTCATTTTAAAACTGAGAATAAAGTTTATTGTAAAGGATTTAGGAAACTTTCATTCCATTAGATTTTTTAATATGAAATTAAACTGTGATGAAGAAAGAAACCTCTGACCAGTAAGATCTTGAAAGATTTCATTGCAAAGCCACTCCACTGAAGTTCTGTCTCTTGAAGAACTTCCATTAGAAGACACCAACTAGCATGGAAGGCCAAGCACCCTGGAGACTCTCGGCTTGGCCCACTGGAAATGGGACCCCAGGCTTTGGAAAACAGAGAAAAGACACCAAAATTTCTCCCACCTTATTGAGCAACTTCAGCCGTGAAAGAACATCTTGTTTGATAGAAAGTTTCTGTCTTTCAAAATATGCCACAGTCTCTCTCCTGAAATCCTCCTTGGGGAGGACCAAGTAGCCCCACATCCCCAGATCTGCTGTTATCTCTCCATTTCGGTCCAAGTAGAGTTTCACGTTGGAAATATTCCTAAATTCATTCTTCTCCAAAAACGGATTAAACTAGAATGGGGACATCCAGGAATTTGAAGAGGAGAAAACTTGGTTTCTTATCCCACATTGAATCTTTCTTCTACAATTGTCTAATCTCCAAATATGCTTAATTAGGATACAAATAGGGCCTTGGTGGTGCAGGCTGTTAAATGCCTAGCACTTAATTCCAGCTGTCTGCAATTCCTGCAGGCTCGAATCCCACCAGGCTCAAGGTTGACTCAGCCTTCCATCCTCTCGGGGTAGGTAAATTGAGGACCCAAGATTGTTGGGGGCAATAAGCTGACTTTGTAAAAATGCCGCTTAGTAATAAGCAGGCATATACAATGGAATGAAGGCTATTGCTGAGCGCATTGGGTTGCGCTCCAAAAATTGTAAGCCGCCCTGAGTCTCCAGAGAAGGGCGGCATATAAATATGAATAAAAAAAAAAAGACTGCCAATAGCTTGGGCGGCGGGTTGGACTAGATGACCTACAAGGTCCCTTCCAACTCTGATTATCTGTTAATTGTAAGTGAAACAAATGATTTTGTGATGTGATTAGAGAACTGAGGGATGGTGTGATGACTAAGTGGATAGAAACTGTCTTTTAAATGATACTCAAATCATTCTGAATCTTTTTAAATCTCTCCTATGAAACCTGAAGGTGATGGATAACAATTTGCCATTGGTCATCAATTTTTCTATATTGTCATTAATATGGCAATTAATATGATCTTAGAGTAAGCTAATTTGATGTGATTTAAAAAATATAAATTCTTTAAACTGAAGCTTTATTTTAAAAGTTTGATAAAATAACAATGGCTTTAAATCAACTTAAAGGTGACATCAGAAGCCACCAACAATTGTTGAATCAGATGGATGGGATGGATGGATGGTGGGGTGGAGTGGAATGTAATTTGCTGCTGGCATCCCTGAAGGACGAGTCTGGTTGGAAGTCAGGCTGCGGGGAGATGGCTGGAGAGGCCATGGACCCTGAAGACTCACAGTGGACAGAACGGATGACAGATAAAATGGATTCTTTCCAGAAGATTGAGGGAGATGGGGGAATGGACTTGTCACATTTAACTGGAATACAAGTCTTAAGAGGCATCGTGTTTCAATTTACAGGAGGTTCTATGGCTTTGAGGAATGGAAAGCAATTGTTGGGAAAGATCCTAGTTAAAATTTTAAGGAAATGCATTATTATTAAGAATCAAACAAAGATGTTTAACCCTGGACAGATTCTGGATGGATCAGAGATAATGATTGTGGTGGTCTGTGGTAGATGAGAAACCCCGTAAATTTTTGTGAGTTAAATACAATAGCAGATAATAAACAATTTTGAAGTTTTGAAATTTAATTTTATTGTTGGATTGCCTGTTAACTAGGTTTTTTATATTCAGCAGATAGATGACAAGTGAGATAATTGCAAATAGATGTGTAGTTTATAATTGTGAGCTTATTTTGCAAAGGGAAGAAACTATTGTTGCTGTTTTGTATTCAACTGGGAGGACAATATGCATGTTTTTATCTGTTTTTGATGCACAATTTAAAAACTGTTTTGTCTTGTTTTGTCTTGTCTTTGTAATAGATGTATTTTCCAAAACTTGTATTTTACCATTTTTGAATAAAATAAAATTTAATAAGAGGAATATCAAGTTTCCAGAAACAATATTTATGATTAGCACACAAGTAAAAAGCAGTAGAAAAATTTCTGATTTTTAGCAACTAGGACTTGACTAACAATAGAGTCTCATATAAGAACATGAATGATGGACTGGAAGAAAGATGAGGGATATTAAAGTTGATATGTATGTTTATGAAAATGCTCTCAAAATTGTAGCTAACTGGAAATGGAGTCAGAGTCAGCAGATGAGGCTCATGGAAAGAAGGCAAATGCAGCCATAAGGATCTTAGGAAGTGAACATTCTGTTTTGGGGAGACCCCAACTCAAGGACCAGGCCCCCTTGCAGGCACCACCCTTAGAGGAGAATTTGCAAAAATATCTACGTGAACTTCAGGGAGGGAGAAATAAGCCAAGGAAGAGCTCAAAGGAGCTGCTCTTAGCCTGGAGGAAAGACCACAAGGAGAAGAGCTGAAGATCAGGAAGAGTCTAGGAGCCCCTTTTCCAACTGACACAATCTCTCGGTTGAGGAAGGGAGGATGCAGCCCTCTTCCAATCACGGACACACGTTAACCACAAGGAGTGCAAGATCTGTTTACTATTATTCCAGAGTTTCAGTCAGGGAAAAGTGAATTCAGTTACAAGAGAGAAGATTTTAGATGAATGAGGGGGAAAATATCCAAAAAGGATGAGCTGTTTTAGAGCTGAGCCAGTGAAGCAGAGAAGTTCAGTCTCCTCTTCATGGATTGTCTGAATACAAAGACTGAGCAGCCACAGTAAGAGAAGCTTGAACTGGGATTCCTGAAGAGAGGAGGGGTTGGGCTAGATGGTCTCAGTGGCTCTTACAAATTCATAATGGTAAAATTCTGTGATCCTATTTATAAACCATACATGCAGGAATTCATTATGTACTCAGCCTTTTAGCACTAGCCATGATTAATATCCAAAACTGTCTGTCCTGTTATCTATTCTTTCTTCCCTGAACAATTAAATTGCCCAAATCTGCAGATCTTTTGTAGCACAAGTAGGGTAGAGGATGACCAGACTGAGGCAGAGTGAGGGGTCAAAGTCACCATTAGTCTTGAGTCCCGCCCACAGGAGATCTGGGTCCAGCCCCCCACCCGAGAATTCTGTGGACCTTTGTCTACTGCCTGCTTGCCTGGACCTTTGGTGGTTCCAATTCTTGTGGACAGCATGAGCCTGGGGTGAGCCTTTATGTTCATTTGAACTGCCTGGACTTCATGATTTCCCTGTACTTGACAAGCAGATTGAGACGATTCCCCTCCTTCTCCTTTGGGCTCCTTCTCCAAAAGAACCAAGATTAATGGACCCCTATTGGGACTCCATACCTGCCATGGCTGCAGCCTTGGAGATCCCAACCTCTCTTCGCCCTCCTTCCTTCTCCTCCTCTTTCTGGAGGAATAGGCAGCATTCATGGCCTGGGCCAAAGTCTGAATGACACTGTACAAATGGCGGTCATTTTCCCTCCGGATCCTGTGCCTTTTCCTCTGGGTCTCCACTGGGGCTTTCTGGGTGCATCTTTTGCGGCCTTTGACAGAACAGATGTGCTTGTGAAGAAAACAGCGGAAAGAATGATTTACAAATTCATCATCCACAAAGAAATAGGGCTCAAAGGCATCATCCACTGGCCTTTCTTTTCCCAGATATCCAAAGTTCCAAATACTATGAATATATTTGAGAAGTCCTTGGTTGTTTATTTTATAGTGTACAAAATTTGTGAGGATCCAGACTTTCCCTTCAGTGGGTCCAAACAAATCCTCAAATGTTAAATGGAAAGGAAGAATTCTGTCCAGAATGGAATCTAATTCCATGAAGTGAACAAAGACATGGACTTGTCTCCACTTAGAGAGGGCCTCCCTGAAGGCTGCTGTAGGTCCAGTTGTTGAGAATTGTTGTGATATAACAACACAAATCCCATTCCTGACAAGCATAGGAGTAAAAATTCTCATGAAGTTCTCTCCATTTTCTGTGTCTGAAGCAAAGAGACCAATCAGGTTCCATCTGAAGTGGAGAAGGAGTTGGATAATTGATGGGTACTGGAATCCTCTTTTGGGGAATAACTCGTTGAAAAAGGGGAAATGACGTTTCTCCCTTAAAGCCTCTGAAGAAGTTTCAATACTGAACTGAAAAAGCAATGAAGAATGTTGTGTTATACTTAGGGTCAAATCAAGTCCAAAATATTAGCTTTTAATAAATCCAACAATATCAAGAAACAGAATTTTAAACACAGAACATTAACAACATAGTATATAAAAATGAAATTCAAGAAAAACAAAGAATAAAAATGCAATTTCTGTATTACTCCAATAATTTACTGCAATCAGACTCCTATGTAGATTTCAAGTGAACTGTTTTGTTCCAGTGAAGGTCTGGATTCTATATAAATATTTGAATTCTGACTGCACAGGAAATATATTACTTTAACGTAAGTCTCCCAATCGGTTGTTTATCTAATGTGCAGTCCAAGACTCTGATCTCACTCTTTCTTCTGCAATTGACATTCAACCTACAGATGTATTACATGTGCTGTCTTTGGAGCTCCACAAATAAAAGTCTGTTAATTATAAGGGACTTAGTTAAATCTTTGATATTTAACCATAGTGTTTAGCTGATGAAATCTTGCTCAAGTATACACCGCCCTAAGATATTTAGGCATTTGTTTTTTTTTTCTTCTAGAACATTTTTATTGAGTTATAAAATATTGTAAAATACAGAATACAAAGGTAAATAGAAAAGCAGTGGGGAGGAAAAGTTGTAAGAGAAGTGAGGGAGGATAAGAAAAGAAAAAGAAACATTGACTTCTGACTCTCTCTGTTGCAGTAAAATAAGGCATTAACATCAAATCACAACTTTTTGCTTGTTCATAATAATATGAATATCTGTTGATCCCAGGGACGCTGCAAAGTCCCTGGTTGATCCAGGACAGCCCCTTTACCCGAAACGCGCTGAGGCAGCCATCGGGCTGAAGAAGCTGTGACAGCTCCAGAGGAATGAGATCGGAAGAAGTTTGTCGGTCGGTGAGATCATTTTGCTGTTAACCCTTTGGGAACACCCTAGTAATTCTAATGGTGTGAAATTGAGTGCGAGATGGATTAGGTGGCGGAAGAGAATCGGGCTTGAAAGTAAAGAGTTTTGTTTCTTCTTTCTTTTCATGGCTTTAAAGACTTTCCCCTCCACTTTTTCTTCTTGGGAGTTTTTGAATACCTTTTATATTTTTGAACTTTGTCTCCTTTCTCTTTTTTTTTTTGGCACTGGGGGCTCTAATGTAATTTGGCTATTTTGACTTGGTTACTTTTCATTTTTGCATATAAGAAATGGCTGCTGAGGCTTTTTTCTGTCCTTCTTGTTTTGAATGAGACAGGAAGTGATATATTTTGGGAGCCATCCGGCAAGGAAGTGAAAGTTGGCTGAGAGATACAATATTGCTACCTAGAGGCTCGCTATCTTATACAACCATATACATTTGCAAGGACTGTATCCAAGGCTCTGTTGATTAGAAAGTGCTGGACAGGTGCTCTTGGAATATCTTTGAGCCTGCAGTTTGGAATCGAAGAGTAAAGCGACCTTGGAGAGTTTTAAAATAAAAGAACTGGATTTCTTCGAGAGGCAAAAACAGGAGCTGCTATCTTTCCTCTTTCACTTGTTAAGCTCTGGATTTTGCATAGTGGCAATGGAATAAAGAGTGATATTGCTTCCTGCCAAGGCTTTTTATTGTTTGGAATTTAATTTTTCATAATTGGAGCCCCTAAAAATATATTTTGTTATTCTTAAAGGATATTTTACTACTTTACTATTTTTCATTTTTATTTTTTTATTGATATCTTCCTAATTTTCAATTTTCAGCCTTTTTTCTTTTGAGAGTTGGTTTTTCACTTTGTACATTGGAAACAAGATGGTCAATTATTGGACCCTTTCTTTTTTCTTTCCCTTTTTTCCTTTTTAAATTCAAGTTTTTTATTTATACATTCTTTTCTTAGTTTTCAAATTTTTACTATTTTTAAAATTATTGATATATTATTGATATGTAATTGAATCCCTCTTTTTTCTTCCTCTTACTGTTTCTTTCCCTTTTTTCTTGTTAAACAGGATTGTTCCTCACCCTTCTTATAACACTAATTTTTATTTTTATTTTTTTATTATTGGCCTTCATTCCTTTCCCCCCCCCTCCTTTTTGGAATTGGTGCTGACAATTTCCAGAACAATGAGTAGATCTTCAATTCCACAAGTAACGGTTCCCACAACAGAAGAGGCAATACAGAAGATTCTACAAGCAGTAGGTGAGATTGGAAAGAAGTTAGATAAGACAGATGAAAATATAAGGGCTTTACAGCAAACAATGGAGAAATACGGCGAGAGGATGAAGAAAGTTGAAAAGCAGCAAGAACAAAGAGACAAGGAAATGAAGAGTTTCAACACCAGATTAAGGGAAGTTGAGAGTGACCATAATGAATCTCTGCGAAGCGAAATTGATAGATCGGAATTCTATTTGAGATTCCAAAATGTCGAGGAAGAGAAGGGTGAAAATTTATTGGAGAAAATGACACAGATTCTGGCAGAACTGCTAGAAATAATGGAAGAGAAGATGAGGGATGGAATAGATGAAACATTTCGTGTCTTTACAAGATATGCAACGAAGAATAAACTTCCAAGAGAAATTCATATTAGATTCACTAAGAAGAGTATTAAATCACAAATATTGCAAGCAGTCAGAGATAAGACGTTGAAGCACAACAATAAAGATGTCACGGTACTGAAACAGATACCAAGAAGAATAAGAGAGAGGAGAGGAGAATATGTTTTATCCAGAGAACTACTGAAGAGAGGAATAAATTATAGATGGCTAATACCAGAAGGCCTCTTGTTTGTGTGGGAACAAAGACATAGAATTGACACAGTGGAGAAGGCAGAATCATTCTATGATGGCTACTTCAGAGGAAAAGAGGGAAATGGAGGACATGAAGAATTGATTGTGGAACTTCCAAAGGAAGGTGCAATGATAAGTGAAGAAGAAGAACAACTTGGAGCAGTAGGCGGTTTACCTAGAGAACAAAAAGAAGTGAGAATGACTAGAGCAAAACAACCTATATATAAGACTTAAAATGGAAGGGAAAAAATTGATTTCAATGAATATAAATGGACTCAATTCAATTGCCAAAAGAAGGAAAATATTTCAAATTAGAGAAATTAAAATTTGATATAATTTGTCTGCAAGAGGTCCATATTAAAAAGCAATATGAATATGTATTAAGGCAAAGAAAGTTAGGAAAGCTATTTACATCACTGGCTCAATATAAAAAGAGGAGTGGCTCTATATATTAAAGATACAATTATTGCAGAATTGATTTATACAGATGAAGATGGGAGGATTTTAATAGTGGAGATAATGGTAACGATACTAAAATGCTTTTGATAGCAATATACGCACCAAGTGAGAATCAAGAAGAATTTTATAAGAAATTATATCAAAAAGTGATTGAATTAGACTATGCAAATATCTTTCTGATGGGAGATTTCAATGGGATAATTAATGATCAACTTGACTACAAATCTGAAAGAACTAAAAAGAAAATTAGAAGAAAGCTACCCAAGTCCTTCTTTCAAATGATAGAAGAAATGAATATTAAAGATATATGGAAAGAGAGAACTATTGGAAATAAAGAATTTACCACCATTTCTTTTCTAAAAAAGGCTTCCTAGGGTGACGCCCAAATGGGTAGCTTCGTACAGAACCTTGTTTTATATTTGTTCCAAACTCTTAGTGTGGCATGTCTAACAACTTGATTATTAAAATCAACATTAACTTTACTTTTATCATTCCATAAGTAGCTGTGCCATCCAAACCTTAATTCATGGCCCTCTAAGTCAGGTAAACTTTTGTTCTGGAGACTATAAGCATTTCTGGTTTCAATCCTTGGAAATTTGGAAGGTGTGTTGGTAGCAGCTGATCCATTTCACTGCTCCAAACTTACTGAGGGTGATTACATATTTCTCTTCTTCAATAGCCTGGATTCTTTGTGGATAATAAACCATGGTGTTCTAATATGCGTTTAGCATGTTAGAGATATGTATTTCAGAATCCTTCCTTAGTGCAGGCAAGTAATTAATATCGAGAGAGAATAACAAGGGTTCAAATATGCCCCTTCCCTTCCTCCTTGGTAAGTATCAATCCTTCTTCTCAGGGCTCCATTGAGCCCAAGCCTCCCTCTCAAACAAGGGCTTGGAGAAAGGGCTTGGATCAGGGCCAATAGGCTGAGCTCCATTTTGAGGGCAGTCAATTTCCTCCATAATGTTTCTCTCTCTACTGTATCAAATGCTGCACTAACATCTAGAAAGCCAGCAAACTGTGGTTTACCCAAGTGACATATTTTGTGGTTAGATATTTCAGGACAAATCTGTTGAAAATATTACATTATTAATTGATTTCTTACTTATTATACAAATTTATACAGCTTTTAACTCTTCCTAAAACCTTCTTTCTCTTCTTCAAGGAATGCACTTTTCTTCTACCCAATCTCAAGTTTACTTAAGAGGAACATGGCATATATTTTACCCACAGTATCTATTAGACAAACTTGCCGGTAATTGTTTATAGATGTCACTTTGTTTATAAATATAGCTGGTATGTTGTAAAAACAGCTTTTGAATTTCATGGAAAAGATATGGTTGCATCAAAACACCAAAATAGAGAAACACACACACACCTGTGGGACTTTGTAGAGGTCTGCTAATGTTGATATCTGGATGGAAATGTCCCTTCTAGCTCCATCAAGAAGAGCCAGAAGGTTCTCCTTCCTTCCACAGCTGTAGTTGGGGACATTGGCTTCTCCAGTGGAGAGAATGTCCAGCAAGGCATCTGAAGTGCGTAAAGGGCTCAAATAGTTGTCATGGAGGTCATAGCCAAGTGTGAGATTGTGCAGGAGCTGGGAGTTCTTGTTGACTGTTTGAATGGCTAAAATTGATTGTAAGGGTTTAATAAAAGTATAAGATGCCCTATTGTAAAAAGGTTTATTATTATAATCAAAAGCAACAACAAATTTTTTAAAAATTAAATCCTCTTTGTCTCCACAATCGTACTGAATTTTAACTAGACTCTATTGATTCAAAAGCAAGCATCACTACTGTAAATAAAATCCAGTATTTAAGGGATGAATTAGAGTAATGAACTGGTAGAAGAAGAAAATAATCTGGAATTCTTTCATGGTTTTTTAGTGCCATCTGTGGATCTGAGTCTCTTTCACAAAATAGGCAAAAGAGAGAAGCCATAGAAATGAAAATTATTCAAGAAATCAGACAAGTGCTGCAATATAGGAATAAATGAAATAAGAAGAAAAGGAGAGTGTTAGCAATGCAAATGGAAGGAATGCAGCTCCTGAATTACCCTTAATGACTTACGGATCAGGCTGAAGAGAAGGAGCCATGTTGAAAAGCCAAGATGTTTGCAACATTGGGCCGACAGTGTGGAATATACCAACAAGATGGTCTCCTGGCCTGTAAAAGCTCAATGGAGTATTTTCATCATGGTGCTCCAAACTCAGCAGGCATTTAATTCCACGCTTCCCAAAGACTGGCATGGACACCAGCAGAAGCAGAAGCAGGAGGTCCATCATTCATGGGACTTCAGTCTGCTTTCTATATGGAAGGCAGCCACTGGAGAAGTAGCATAAGACCTCAAAGCTCTGGATGGTGATAATTACAGGGAGACATAATTTCTCCTCTTGGGATCCTAAAGTTCCTCTGTGCAGTGGAGAGACTGGAAAAAAGCATGCGAGTGAAGAATCACAGATCCCCTCCAGAGGGCACTTTTGCTGTGTTTGTGCATCTTTCCTGTCAGGACATGTCCAGAGAGTGATGCTAGATGAAGGGAGCTCAGAAACCAGGGAGTTGACTTCTGCTGTCCTTCAGCATGGCCTCTTGTCCCCAGATGTGGCTGGGGAAGGTCACTCAGAGCGATGGAGTTTGGCAACACTCTAGTCTTGGTTGCTCTCCCTTAACGGTGGGGCTGCCTGTCTTCAATTGCCAAGGAAGCCAAGGGAACCCTTGAACCCTGACTAGTGTTAAGGGCAGGGCTGTCCTTTCACATCAGAACTCCATATATGGATCCTAAGTTGAGGCTGATTTTGAAGTTCCTTGTGTCTGAAGTGGAATTTCATGCTGAATGAAGGCCTTCATTTCCCATCTTTTCTAACAATATCAATTTTTGGATGAGAGGCAGGAAAGTGACAGCCTGTGGACTGTACCATTGGGTAAATAGGGAGAAAGTTATAGAATTGGTACATTTCCCCCTTTTTCCTTTACTCTTTTTGTGTGGTCTTTCCGTGGTCATGTAAGACTTGTTAATAAAGTGTGGGCTATAAAGTCTGTAGCTGAGATGGTGAAACTGCCCACAACATGGTGGATGGTGTGATCTTGCCCCGCCCTAACCTTAGCCCAGAAAATGGTTCCGGGTGGTCCTTCCTATGGTTGTGAGGATGCACATGGTGGGATAGGTCCCCTGTGGGAGGGGGAGGTCCTCTGAATGATTCCTGTGAATTATTTTCACAGAGTTCTCTTTAGTGAGATTTATTGAGATGGAACAGAACATTGAACTATTTCTCATTTCAAACACAGGCATACGATATTCTTCTGCATGCTATCTTAAATGTAAAATATATCTCCTTTCAAATAAAAGGAAGTTTCAGAAGTGTTTCAATGTCATGCTATTATCTCTCATGTTTTTACACTTATTCTGGCTGTGAGATGCTCCTTTGTGTTCAGGTCTGGCCTCAGAAGGATAATGTGGCACTCAGGGATGAAGATGCAGCCCAACAGACAAGCACTGGAGGCCAGGATGGAGAAGATGTGCACAGCCACCATGTGTTTCCCTTTGGTGCTCAGGTAGTTGGGCACAAAAGTTACCCAGACACTGCAGAAGACCAGCATGCTGAAGGTGGTCAGCTTGGCTTCACCACAGAGATTGCTGATCAATTGGTCATCAATGTTGAGGTCTCATAATAGCTCCTAATTGCAAATATGATCCCTTTGCAAATTCTATTTTAAGGAGATAGGAAAAGATCTGATGGATCAGACTGAGGTCAATCTAAGATTCATACAAATATTTCTGGTTCTCCCACAAGCAGAAGAAGGCTGAGACTGATGCGCCACAGACAGCCGTGGCATGTTTCTCTCCCAGCCCCGCTCCCTCGCCTGCGGGGCAGCCGCCCCAACCACCAGCTGGCAACAAACTGCCACGTCTTCCACCTCCCTTGAAGTCCTTGCCCCACACTGCCCTGCCAGCCTCCACCCACATGGCCCCTGCACCCTCGCGCTCTGCCCCTCTCCGAATTTTATTTATTTATTTATTTATTTATTTATTTATTTATTTATTTATTTATAATGGGATTTCTATGCCGCCCTATCTCCCGAAGGACTCAGGCTGGCTTTCAACAATAAAAACAGGAATACAAAAATTAAACAACTATTAAATAGAAAAGAAACCCCAGTTACTCAAATTAAACATTACAATCCACAAACAATTTAAAATAATTAAAAACCCCTTCAGTCCAGGTTGGCCTATCAAAAAAGCCATGTCTTTAGGTCCTGATGGAAGGATTGAAGGTCAGGAGCCATCTGAAGCTCCACAGGTAGTTGGATCCAGAGGGTGGGCACACCCACAGAAAAGGCTCTCCCCCAGGGGTCACCAGCTGACATTGTCTGACCAATGGCACCCTGAGGAGACCCTGTCTGTGGGAGCGCACAGGGCGATGGGAAATCGTTGCTGGCAGCAGGTGCTCTCGCAAATACCCCGGATCTAAGGCATGAAGGGCTTTAAAGATGATTACTAGCAACTTGAATCTCACTCGGAGGGCAACCAGCAGCCAGTGCAGCTCACGCAGGAGGGGTGTAACATGGGAGTATCGGGACACTCCCATCACAACCCGCACGGCTGCATTTTGCACCAGTTGAAGCCTCTGAGTGGTCCTCAAGGGCAGCTCCATGTAGAGAGCATTGCAGTAGTCTACACGGGAGGTAAAGAGTGCATGAGTAACCGTACGTAAGACATCTTGGTCCAGATAGGGGCACAACTGGTGCACAAGGCGAACTTGTGCAAATGCCCCCCTGGCCACAGCTCCTACATGATCTTCCAAATTTAGCTGTGCATCCAGGAGGATGCCTAAATTGCACACCCTTTCCATGGGGGGTAACACCTCTCCCCCAATGACCAAAGATGGAACATCCTGGACAATCTGAGATGCCGGTTGAGCCGAAGCCTGTTCCTTCCCATCCAGACCTGTACCGCTTCCAGGCACCGTGTCATCACATCGAGGGCATTACTGGGTTGGTTTGGGGTGGAGATAAAAAGCTGGGTATCATCAGCGTACTGATGATACCTCACTCCAAAACCATGGATGATCTCACCCAGCGGCTTCATATAGATGTTGAACAGGAGGGGAGAGAAGACCGACCCCTGGCACACCCTACAAGAGATGGGCCTTGGGATCAACCTCAGTCCTCCTGCCAACACCAACTGTGAATGACCTGAGAGGTAGGAGGAGAACCATCGTAAAACAGTGCCTCCCAATCCCAACCCCTCGAGGCGTCACAATAAGATACCATGGTCAATGGTATCAAAAGCCACTGAGAGGTCTAATAGGACCAAGATAGAGGAGTAACCTCTATCCCGAGCCCACCAGAGATCATCCAACACTGCGACCAATGCCGTCTCCATGCTGTATCCCGGCCTGAAACCCGATTGATACGGATCCAGATAATCAGTTTCCTCCAGGAACATCGGGAGCTGTTGGGCCACTATGCTCTCAACAACCTTCGCAACAAAGCGAAGGTTGGGGACGGGACGAAAGTTGTTCAAGATAGCCGGGTCCAGGGAAGGCTTCTTGAGGAGAAGCCTCTCCACCACCTCCTTCAAGGTGGCGGGAAAGCATCCCTCACTCAAAGAAGCATTGACCACTGCCTGGAGCCAGCTTCGTGTAACCTCCCAGGTGGCATAAACCAGCCAGGAGGGACACGGGTCCAAGAAACACATGGCGGCACTCAGTTTTGCCATGAACCTGTCCACTTCATCTGGAGTCACAGGATCGAATTCTTTCCAAATGGTATCCACAGGACCAGTCGCTCCTCCCCCCGTCAGACTCTGCCCAGTCAGAGTCCAGGCCGGCCCAGATCTGAGCGATCTCGTCTGACAGATGTTGACTAAATTCCTTGGCCCACCCCTGCAAAGGGTCCTCCCTCATCCCCTGATTAAGGAGAGAACAGGTGACCCTAAACAGGGTGGCTGGGCGATTACCTGTGGACGCAATGAGAGCGGAGAAGTAATCATAGTTCGCTGCTCCCATTGCCACAAGATAAGACCTAGTAAAGGTTCTTAACTGCAATCGATCAGATTTGGACCAACTGGACCTCCAACTGCTCTCTAGGCCCTTCCTCTGACGCTTCATCTCCCGGAGCTCCGCGGAAAACCAGGGAGCCAACCGGGATCTGCGCTGGGTCAGAGGCTGCAAAGGTACAACGCGGTTGAGAGCCTCGGAGGCAGCCCTTTGCCAGGCATCCACCAAGGCCTCGACTGGGCTGTGGGTAAGGGAGGCAGGAATCAACCCAAGCACCATCTGGAACCTTTCTGGATCCATTAGGTGTCTGGGGCAGAACCACCTAGTCGGTTCCACATCCCAGAAGCGAGGAGTGGCATACCGAAAGCCCAGCCAGAGGAGATAATGATCGGTCCATGACAGGGATTGAATAGTTGGTGATACCCCACCCAGATCATTAAACCACTGCCCAGAGATAAAAACAAGGTTGAGCATGTGCCCTGCACCATGAGTTGGACCCTGAATTATTTGGGTCAGGTCCATGGCCATCATGGTAGCCATGAACTCCCATCCATCCTCAACGCCCCACCCAGAGAAGCTCTCCCAGAACAATAAGTCTGGGGAACTCAACTGGCAGCCCCGACGGTGTGTCGAGTAGCTCGGGCAGGGCCGTTGTCACACAGCTGGGAGAAAGGTACATGAGCAACAGGCCCAACTGACCGCCAGGACCCCACCTCAGGAGGAGAGACTCACACCCACCTATCTGGGGGACAATGGCCTCCCGTGGACAAAGGGTCTCCCTAATCACAACTGCCACCCTCCTGCCCCTACCCTGAGCTCGAGGTTGGTGCAGCACATGGAAACCTGGTGGGCACAGCTCAGTCTGAGGGACTCCTCTCTCTGGGCTCAACCAGCTGTCCGTAATGCAAGCCAGGTTAAGAGTTAATGCACGTAAAACATTTTATTTGGACAATCTCTCTTTCTTGAGGGTGGTAACAGTGGGTGGGCATGAAGGCACCTTGAGGTGTGCTAATTATGTATATTCTCAGTTATATTATCTAACAGATATTCATATTGATGGTTATCATTTTGTTCTCCTTTCCGCAAATGAATAAATATGAGTGTATCCTTTTGTCTGTGGGAATCTGTCCTACCGTTTTCTAGAGGGAAACTCCTCCAGCGTACTCTGAGTAAAGAATTCCACCAGTGAGCTTTGATTGTTGGGGTTTTGGGTCCTCATTTGATTCCACAGAAACTGGGGTCAGGAGTGGGATTCACAATCTTCCATCTGCCACCAGGGACAACAGCTAGGGCACCCCTACAGGATGAGGATTGTGAGGTTGATCCCATGTTCCTTCCTGATGCCACATAAAGGCACCATTTAGGACTGTGTGTGAGGCCACAACCTGTGTCTGAAGGTCTGTTGTGGTGGGGAGCTTTGTTGAGTCTATGTGGAATCTTCTATCCCAATTCTCAGCCACCCTGGTCCTGCTGCCACCTCAGCCGAGTGATGGCTGGAGGGGTCCAAGAACCAGGGGGGGAATTTGGCTTTGGAGGGGCCAGTGTGACCTTCCTGGGTCAAAGAACGGGGACTGGCCGGAAGCTCTGTCCAAACTCCCTTTTTCCTTTGTCTGAATGGAAGAATTGATCCCAGGCAGGGAGGGAAGTGGATGATGGGGCTCAGGCAGACTCTGATTGGGGAAGGAATCTTTCCCCAAGAGACAGAGAAACTCGCTGTGGCCCAGGGCTGAGAGGGGGTCCGATGCCCCCACTGGGGCCCCCACAGGCTGAGAAAGGAAGTGAGGGTGTGAAATTGGAGGGGATCCTGGAAATACTTTTCCTCCCGGGTGGGAAGAGAAACGGTCCCAGATGCGAATCCAAGGACCACAGGAACCAGCGCAGGGAAGGAAGAGGGGAGGCCGGCCAGAACAACCTCCAATTTCTGAGACAAACAGAGATCAGATGGATCATGATCTGAAGGGGAAAGGAGAGAATCTCTGGGAGAAAAGCAAGTGGGAGATTTCTCCACTCTGGGGGTCTTGCAGGGGGATCCACAGGGGCTCCGGCTGGCTTTGGAAACCCCAGTGGGGAACTCCGTGTCCGGCTGAATATCTGAAGCCTAGACAGAGTCCAACTCAGCGGTCATCTTGTGCCCAGGGAAGTGGACAGATACCCTGGAGGCCTCTCGGGAGAGGACAGGGGGGTCTGGGGGGCTCCTCTTGGCTTGAGATGGCTGGAGTCAGTCTGGGGGCCAATGGAGACGTTCAAAGTCCCTGCTGCCCTCCAGCTCTTTCCTGGATCTGCTGGCTTTAATCTGATGGGTTTCGAGGAATCTAAACTGTCCCTGATATTCCATAGTTTCAGGTGATTTATACACAAAGCTGCCTGCAGAGGGAATATTTTATGAGTCAATTTTCAATCGGAATAGAGCTGGAAGGGACCCTGGAGGTCTTCTAGTCCACCCCCCTGGCTCAAGCAGGAGACCCTATTCCATTTCAGACAGGGGGCTGTCCTGCCTTCCCTTAAAATCTCCCAGTGAATTAAAAATTAGAATTGTAGAAAGAATAAATAAATTAGAAGAGGAAAATTAGAAAGAAATCCCCCTTTTCCAGTCCATCTGAGAGTGTCCGGAGGAGTCCTAATGAGGTCAGGCTTTCCCTGACCTCACCAGAGCAATGGGCAAAGTGAGGCACAGAGTCGAGAAACCCTCTGTGGGATCCAAGAGGATATCCAGACCTTCCCCATTTCCCACCAGCTGCGGAAGGAGAAGCAGCGTCTCTTCCGGTCTCCTCCTCCTCCTCTGTGATGGCCCTGGAGATGCTCCCAGGTCCTTCCTGCCCCCTTTGCTGTGAGATCCCTTCCTGGGGATCCCAAGGAGCCTCTGATCTCTTCTGGCCACCATGGGATTCAGTGGGAAAGAATCCCCGAGGAGAGAAATCCCTGTGTTGGCTGTGATGGGGGCTCGGAGGGGGTGGAGACCCCCATTCTGGACAGGGAAGAGGGATGGCTGGAGGGAGGAGCGAAGGGATCCATGGGGGCAAAGCAGATATTTCAATGAAAATCAGAAAAGGAAGGACCAACTGGAGAGGTGAGAAAGATTGAGAAGCAGGGGTGGGCTGCTACTGGTTAGGGTTAGGGTATATTTATCTCTATCTCTACCTATTTATATCTATATATTTCTGTTTATCACTCATCTATCTATCTCTCTCTCTATCTATCTATCTATCTATCTATATGTAGGTCTTGGTGTATTCGGGTCTTGTCCTGTGTAAGATTAAGAATACCTTGGTGATGTTTCGATGAGATCCCACTTGCCATCTTCAGGCTGGTGTCTTTGGCTTTGTGCTTGTGCCATCTTCAGGCTGGCACAAACACAAAGCCGAAGACACCAGCCTGAAGATGGCGAGTGGGATCTCGTCGAAATGTCGCCAAGGTATTCTCAATGGCAGGGGGGCAGAGGTCGACACCAAGGGCTCTCACTTGTGGGGTCCCTCAGGGGTCGGTCCTCTCGCCCCTCCTGTTCAACATCTATATGAAACTGCTGGGCGAGATCATCCATGGCTTTGGGGTGAAGTATCATCAGTATGCTGATGATACGCAGTTATACATCTCCACCCCAGGCCACATCAGTGATGCCCTCTCCGTGATGTCCCGTTGTTTGGATGCGGTATGGATCTGGATGGACAGTAACATGCTTCGGCTCAATCCGGCTAAGACAGAGTGGCTGTGCATACAGACATCTCGGCCCAGTCAGGAGATTCCATCTTTGGTCATGGGGGGAGAGGTGTTGCCCCCCGTGGACAGGGCACGGAATCTGGGGGTCCTCCTGGACTCACGGCTCAGGTTGGAGGAGCAGGTGGGAGCCGTGGCCAGGGGGGCCTTTGCCCAGGTCCGGCTGGTTCGCCAGTTACGCCCATACCTGGACCGAGATGCCCTGCACACGGTCACTCAGGCACTTGTCACCTCTCGGCTCGACTACTGCAATGCTCTCTATCTAGGACTGCCCTTGCATACCATCCGAGGCTTCAACTGGTGCAGAATGCTGCGCGCGGGTTGTGATGGGAGCTTCCCGGTTCTCCCATGTTACGCCCGTCCTGCGTGGCCTGCATTGGTTGCCGGTTGCCCTCCGAATGAGATTCAAGGTCTTGGTATTGACATTCAAAGTCCTACGAGACATGGGTCCGGGCTATCTATGGGAACGTCTACTGCCGACCAACCGCCCTGTACGAGCTCACAGGCAGGGACTCCTCGGCGTGCCGTCTGCAACCCAGTGTCCTTTGGCGGTGACTCGGGGGAGGGCCTATTCTGTGGCGGCTCCCGCCCTATGGAATCAACTACCTCTGGGGCTCCGCCTGGCCCCTGACCTCCACACTTTCCGCCACAACTTGAAAACCTGGTTATTTGAGCAGGCTGCGCTGTGCTGACTCCTCTTGGGGGGGCGTTGTTTTTATAATCTGTTTTAGTTTAATTTGGCTTGGTTGGTTTAATTCTATTTTAGGTAATTAATTTATTGTATTGGTTTTAACTGTGAGCGCCCGAGTCCTTTCGAGAGAGGGGCGCATACAAGTCAAATAAATAAATAAATAAATAAATAAATAAATAAAATAAACATCTGTTATTATGGCAGACATGTAAGGAAGCAGTAGAAACTGTAGGTTTTCACTCACTCAAGTCACCAGCTTCTCTGCTTCCCCAGGAGGCGTCAGCACCTCCTCCCTATGTACAATTGACTCTCCCAGCACCAACATCAATGCTGCCAGAGACCTCTCGAACCCCACCAAAAATCTCCAGTAAAGGGAGTAGCGCAATCCAAGCTGGATTTAAAGAAGCGCAAGAAAAAGGGGAATTAACAGCAGAAGAATTAACGGAAGGACTCAATGCCTTTCCAGTACAGGAGCAAATAGACGCTCAGGGGCAAATTCAATATGAGTGGACACCCCTACCTTATACGGTTTTAAGGAATTAAGGAAAAGTATTAATGAAACAGGGCTCAGGTCAACTTTCACACGGGGCATTTTAGAAGGCATATTGAATGCATATCACCTAATACCACAAGATTGGAAAGATATGATGCGTATGCTTCTTACCCCAGCGCAATATGCGGTATGGGATTCAGAATATCAGAGGTATGCAATTCAGGCAGGAAACAACTCCGGGGGTGTATATCCCAGACCAATTGTATGGGGCAGGGGCTTTTGGCAATTTACAACAACAAGCTACAGGCATTCCTGCAGCTGCCTATCCTGCTATTGGCCGTTGTGTTTTACATGCCTTTAAAAAAGTACCAGTTACAGAGAAACCATCAAAATCATTCTCTACCATCAAACAGGGTCCCCACGAACCCTATGCAGAATTTATTGATAGATTGCAGGAAGCAATACAGAGACAGATAGAAAATGTTTTCTCTAATCCTTTATGTCCTAAAGATAAGCCATTTTTTGCTTTCACTGTCCCACTGATTAATTCAGAAAAACGAACTGCTAGGTATCAGTGGACAGTGCTACCACAAGGTATGCTTAATAGCCCAAACTTGTGTCAATTATTTGTTAATCAAGCCCTACAACCATTTTGGAATAAATACCGGAATGCAATGGTCTATCATTACATGGATGACATTCTAGTGGCAGCTCCTGAAATTCTGCCCACCTGGTTGCCTCAATTACGGCACTTTCTTAAGTTATATGGACTTCAGGTAGCCCTGGAAAAGGTCCAAATATGCCCACCTTTCCTCTACTTAGGACATAAATTGCTTCAGACCTATTCCACACCTCGGATTCCTCAGATTGAGAACAACAATCCATTAACCTATGTTAATTTACAACAACTTTTAGGTTCGATCAATTGGCTTAGACCATAGGCCCATTATTGAACGCATTGAAAAATCATGACAATCCTGCGGATCTGATCACCCTAACTTCTGATCAAATGCAGGTGTTACAGCTAATAAATGATGCTCTAAAAATGGGTTTAGGTTGATAGGTGTGTAGAGAACATTCCACTAACGTTAGTGTTGATTCCTACTGCAAAACAGCCCACTGCGGTTTTAACGCAAGAACTTACTACTGCAGGTAAAAGCTCCGTGAATATCCTGGAATGGATCTATCTTAGCCATAGCCCTGGACACACCATTAGCTCCCCAGATACAATGTATTCAGAATTAATTCTAAAAGCTAGGGAACGTAGTTGAGTCCTTCTTGGTTTAGATATTGTTAATATAATTCTTCCCATTCCGCTGAAAGACTGGGAGTGTATGCTCCATTTATCGTCCTCTCTGCAGCTAGCATTGACGGAATATGTGGGAAAAGTTTCCTATCACATTCCGGCAGATCAAAGAATTTTAGCTTTTAATCGCATTCCTATGTCCATGTACTCTGTCTTGTCTCCCACTCCGCTTCCTGAAGCTATTACAGTCTTTACAGATGGCGGTCCCAAATGGGGTGCAGTCTCCTGGAAAGACAATGGATACTGGGGGACTAAGATCACCCCGCCACAAAGTTCCGCACAGCGTGCGGAATTGGCTGCAGTCATTCTCGCTCTGCAACATTTTAGTCAGCAGTCACTCAATATTATTTCAGATAGTCAATATGTTTGTAACATAGTCCAGAACCTGCCTGGAGCATAGATAACACCCACGCTAGATGAAGCGCTGCTTTCTTTGTTTCTAACCTTACAGACAATCCTACAGCAGCGAACACATTCTCTTTTTATTGGCCATATTAGAAGTCATCAACCCTTTCCCGGATACATTAGTGAAGGCAATTCCATAGCTGATCAGGCTACTAAACCACAAGCCCTTACGGTTACACCCTGGGATAGCCATGCTATGTTTCATCAAAATGCTAAATCTCTCTCAAAAACCTTTAACCTCCCTATAGAGCAGGCAAGAGCAATCATACAGCAGTGCCCGCAATGCTCTCGGGTCGCTTCAGCCCCCTCTATAGGAGTTAACCCCTGAGGTCTGAAGGCAAATGAAGTTTGGCAGTTGGATGTGACTCAATATCCATCATTTGCTCCCTGGAAGTATCTTCATGTAACTATAGACACCTATTCTAATTATATTTGGGCTTCTCCTCAAAAGGGAGAAGCCATGAAGCATGTCATTAACCATTGTTTAAAAGCATTTTCAGTTATGGGCAAACTCAACACGATCAAAACTGACAATGGTCCTGCCTATTGCAGTCGCGCGTTTGCCACTTTCTGCTCCCAATGGGACATCCGGCACTTATTTGGCATTCCTTATAACTCCACTGGTCAAGCGATCGTGGAATGAGCTAATCAAACCTTAAAAAATGCTTTGGACAAACATAAAAAAACAGGGGGAACTCCCTTAGGATTGCCCGGAAAACAGGAATGGCTTAACAAAGTTTTATTTACATTGAATCATTTAAATTTAAATTCACAAAATTCGACTGCAGTTGCACGACATTATGGACATCATGATGGTTCTCCCAGACCACAGGTATTGTACAAATTGCTCCCTAACCCAGAATGGCTTGGTCCTGCTCCACTGCTTATGTGGGGATGAGGATATGCTGCTGTGCTTACACCCACAGGTCCAGTTTGGGTTCTGGCTCACCGTGTGAAACCGTGGAGAGATGGCCTGGCATCAAGGACTGCAGAATCCAATTCCGAAGTTCAGCCTCAGTCTACATGGGATTGGCTCTGGTCCTGGTTACCAAATGGCTCGTGGTTTACCCAACTCACGCAGATACTTATTTGTGGAATAGTCATGTGTATTTTAATTTGCTGCTGCATTCAATGCTTACCAAACCTACTCGCTCAGTGTCTGTCTATCAGAATTCGGCACAAACATCCAACAAGACCTGAGATTATGTACGCATACAAAATGGTCAAAAATCAAGACCTTTGCTAAAAACTAAACAAAAAAGAAGGAGATGTGGGGAAAACTAGCCTGGGGCTGGCAAACCACCCATGGCTGGGATGACCGATGAACCCCCACATTCGAATAAGTTTTCCCCTCAGTCTTGCTAAATAATCAACTTCTCTGTTCCGGCTAAGATGCCTACGTGACAGTGACTGATAATCTCCTGAGTTGGGTAAACATGCTCCTTCTCAAGCCATCGAAGACCCAATCAGTTTGTGACACAGGGGTCTGCTTGATCCGATCTTGCCTAATAAAAGAGGCTTGAGGCACAACCTCGGGGTGCCCTCCCTCATGAACTATGTTTGCATGTCTTGTCTTCCTTCCACGCCGTCTCAACAGTAAGCACAGGAGTGAGTAGCGTTGCACGTTTTCCTAGATGCCAAATATTGAGAAAATGGGGGGCAGATAGTTGATTGGTGGCAGAGCGTGGTGGATGGGAGGGTGGGAGGTAGAAGGGGTGACGCAGGTGGGAGCTGCGTGCTGTGGCTGCTCTCCCAAGAGAAGAGGACAGAGAAGAGAAGTTGGGCAGCGCAGGGAAGAAGGTGAAGGTCAGTGGTGTGTGTGTGTTGTTGCTGGTCCGTGGCTGGTGTGGCTGTGTTGGCAAAGGGCAGCCCATCGTCTATGGTGCCTTCCATCCTCCTTCTGCCTCTCCCAGAGGGAAACCTTCAGTCCAGATTCAGGAAGATCCAGATCCAGAGAAGCAAAGACAGCGGGGTTCACCTGTTGCTCTTATTAATCCACCTTAGAAAGGGTGGTTGTGTCTTGATCGCAGGTGCACAAAGGCTGACAGTTCACTTCTGGGATTAGGGATTGGCCCAGAGCCCCCCCCCGGCCGACTTTCACACCAGAGGTGAGATTCGAACCATAAGCCTCTCAGGTTCTAGGCTGCTTCCTTGACCACTAGGCCACCTGAAGAGGGAGAGTGAGCAGCCCCTGCCCCACACAAGCTTCGGGCAGGGCTCCATGGCTTCCTGGAAGGGTCTGGCTCTGCCCCATTAGGAAACCACCCAGGAGTCACTTCTGATTCTGACTCAAATGGGCTGGAAAGCCAGCGCAGAAGAATCAGAGATGAAATGTATTCTGTGTATCAGTTAATTGCTCTGAAGCTGTGGAAGAGATGCCTGGATTCCCCACATGTGAAAATGGGAGTCCTGAAGACCCAAAGAGAAAGGAAAAGACCAGATCTCGCTCCAGAGGGAGCTGCAAAGGTGGGCAAGGGAGCTCAGCCCCAGGAGGGGCGTTTCCTCAGCACCCGCAAGAAGGGTCCCATCCCCTTGGGGGAAGACCAGGAGGAGCTGCTCGGCTGACAGGCAGGTGAACGGGTGACATCACTGCTTTTCTCAGCCATTTTGGCTTGGGTTGCACTCAAAAGTGACCCCCAACCCCAATTTCCCCCCACCTTGCTTACCGGACCTTTGGAAACTGGTTTAGGGGAGGACTGGGCTCCTCACCTCCACCTTCTTCTTCCTCTACTTATTATTTCTCTTTATTTTATCACTTTCACTTTCTGGGCCCTCGTCCTCTTGGCTGGAGCCCACAACCCACCTCCAACCTGCCACCTTTGCCCCGCAAGAGCCTCTCCAGGAAGCTGCAAGTAGTGCAGCAGGCTAGGAAGCAGCAGAGCTGTTGGGCGCCTGCATCGCCTTCCTCCCAGCCCGGATGCAGGGACGGAGGACTAAGCAAGTGGCTCTGTGCCTTTTCCCTCCTGGTCCCATCGGAGCTCAGAGGCTGCAGGAGCCCCACCGAAATGGGCTGCCTGGGAAACTGGGGCAGAGAGGTCTCTGGGGGGCTGGAGTCGAAGTGGGGGTTCTAAGCAGCAGCTTCACCCAGTAGCTCCCCACAAGAAGTGTCCAGCTGCGCAGATGAGGAGGACATTGGAGAAGGTGTTCTCCAGGGCGGCGGATTCACCAGTGCTGGGCTCCGGGAAACATCAGGGATTTCGCTTCGCAATGCCTTTCACCAAGGTTGCAGTCCTGTGGGCTGGGGAGAAGGGGATTCAATTCGGCTGTCCGAGGGGTCCTGATCACCCAATAAAGGGACGGAGGGAGGATGCAGGATCTCATAGAAAACCCTCTTTCCCAGGGGAGGAGCAGCTGCGGGAAAGGGCTGCTGACTGGGCCTCTAAGCGAGAGAGCCTTCAGGGACATCCCCCCTCTTGGTGTGAAGGGTGACGGTTCTCAAGAAGAATATCCTACAACTTTTGGAGCATCTACCCTTTTTTCCTACCATCTCTTTCTCACACATCTATACTTTCTGCCACAGACAGTAGGAATAATTAGTCAAATAATTTTCTATTACCTGTCTGGTTCTTGTTGCCAAATATTAAATTCCTCTGAATGACTTTCACAGGGTTCTCTTTAGCTAGATTTATTGGGATGAATAGGAAAATACAAGAATTCCAGTCATTCAACCATTTCCCATTTGAGAACATAAACATATATTATTCTTTGACGCCTGCATATTATCCAAGTGGAAATAATTAATCTATTCTTTCAAATAAAAGGAAATTTTACAATTCTTTAAATATTCTAATGGATTATGTCTCATGTTTTTACATTTCTTCTGGCTGTAAGCTGCTCCTTTGTGTTCAGCTGTGGCCTCAGAAGGACAATGTAGCACTTGGGGATGAAGATGCAGCCCAGCAGACCAGCACTGGAGGCCAGGATGGAGAAGACCTGCACAGCCACCATGTATTTCCCTTTGGTGCTCAGGTAGGTGGGCACAAAGGTCACCCAGACACTGCAGAAGACCAGCATGCTGAAGGTGATCAGCTTGGCTTCGTTGAAAGCCCCAGGCAGATTCCTGGCCAGGAAAGCCACTGTGAAGCAGATGGCAGCCAGGAAGCCCATGTAGCTGAGGGTGATGTAGAACATGACAACGGCCCCTTCGTTGCATTGCAGGATGATCTCTCCAGGATGGGAGTGGAGGTCAGAGTCAGGGAAGGGGGGAGAAACTCCCAGCCAGATGGAGCAGATGATCACTTGGACAGCAGAACAAGACAGGATGATGGAGTTGGCCAAGCTCTTCCCCAACCATCTCTTCACTTGGTTTCCTGGTTTTGTGGCCAGGAAAGCCAGCACCACCGTGATGGTTTTGGCCAAGAGAGAAGAAACAGCAACTGAGAAGATGAGGCTGAAGACTGTTTGTCGGAGAAGGCAGGTGGCTTTCCTTGGTTGACCAATGAAGAGAGAAGAAGACAAGAAGCAAAGCAGGAGGGAGACCAGGAGGATGTAGGAGAGGTCCCGGTTGTTGGCTTTGACAAGGGGAGTTTCTCGATATTTAATGAAGATGATTAAAACAAGGCCTATGGTTAGGAAGAAGAACAGCGCAAAAGAGACCAGGATGATGCCCAGAGGTTCTTCATAAGACAGGAAGGTTATAACTTTGGGGATACATTCGACTCTTTCTTCATTTGGGTATTTATCACCTGGACACTTGGTGCATTTTTCTGTATCTGATAAAGCCAAAAAAAAAACAATATTTCTTTAACATTCTGTCCACAGGTGGTATTCAACAGGTTCTGACCAGTTCTGGAGAACCAGTAGTGGAAATTTTGAGTAGTTCAGAGAACCAGCAAATACCACTTCTGACTGGAGATTTTACAGTATCCTTCCCCTGCCACGCCCACCAAGCCACTGGTAGTAAAAAAAATGGATCCCGCCACTCATTCTGTCTTTTTATCTTACAAGAAATACCTTCTTCGGATAACAGCTGATACCATGGGTATTTTCCAAGAAGTATTTCTTAACAATTTCATTAAAAAGAGCATAAGAAGGATTTTGTTTTAAAAAAATGTAGCTAGGTACAGTATATGAATTGAGAGAAGTCCTAGGATGTTAAGTATTTCTGGTGTAATGTGCAGAATCTTCATAGGAACCAATGTTATTAGAGGTTATTAAGAAATCATGTAATCTTTTTAGGCAAACAGACTTGGAATATCTTGTAACATCTGGAAGCAATCTGGAATTAAGAAGAAACTTCCTATTAGGTAGAACAATTAACCAGTGGAACAGAAGTTGCCTTCAGAGGTTTGGGGTTCTTCAACATTGGAGGATTTTAAGATGAGACCAGACAGACTTAGCAGCACCTATCTGAACTAAAATGCAGAGGAGATATTTTCTCTGCTGTTAGTAAAGCTTGCCCAATCTGCCACCCACTCCTCCAATCTCTTCCCAGCCCCTTTTAGATGAGAAATTGTGCAGGTTAAAAAAAAAAAACACCAGGTGAGCTTCAATCTGTCCTTTAACTTTCACTTTCATGAAAATGTTCTGGATGGATCCAGTTCCACAAGGCCTCCAATTTTCCTCAGTGTCATGCACCTTCCTGAGTGGAGAAAGTCCCCTCCGGACAAGGAATGCAGTCGTAGCAGCAAACTGGCTCTCCTTCTTGAGCCCTCTTGACAAATCCAGGAGGACAACTTTCCACACATCTGGACTGTGGCAGGGACTGAGCAGAAAAAAATAGGAATGGAAAAGAAAATGTGTTAGGACTCTCCATCCATGGAAAATGAAGGGAGAAATGGACGTTAGCCCAGTAGCCTCTGGTCTTCACTGAGGTAAATGAGAAATCTCTGACTACTTTTAAACAGATGCAGGAGGTAGAACAACCGGCAGATCCTTCATTTAGTTCCTCCCTTCTGCTTTTGGAATTTAACATTACCGTAAAGTACTTTCTATTTAATAAAGTCTACAGCGATGGAATTGGGGAAAAATTAAGTATGATGATATAGTCATATTAAAACTGAGAATAAAGTTATTGTAGAAGATTTAGGAAACTCTCATTCCATTAGATTTTTAAATATGAAATTAAACTGTGATGAAGAAAGAAACCTTTGACCAGTAAGATCTTGAAAGATTTCATTGCAAAGCAACCCCACTGAGGTCTTGTCTCTTGAAGAACTTCCATCAGAAGACACCAACTGGCATGGAAGGCCAACCACCCTGGAGACTCTAGGCTCTGGAAAACAGAGAAAAGACACCAAAATTTCTCCCACCTTATTGAGCAACTTCAGCCGTGAAAGAGCATCTTGTTCAACATAAACTCTCTGTCTTTTAAAATACGCCAGAGTCTCTCTCCTGAGATCCTCCTTGGGGAGAACCAAGTAGACCAAGATCACCAGATCTGCTGTTATCTCTCCATTTTCATCCAAGTAGAGTTTCATGTTGGAAATATTCCAAAATTCATTCTTCTCCAGAAATGGAAGAAACTAGAATGGGAACATCCAGGAATTTGAAGAGGAGAAAACTTGGTTTCTTATCCCACATTAAATCTTTCTTCTACAATTGTCTAATCTCCAAATAGGCTTAATCAGGATACAAATACTTCCATTAGCTTTATAAGTGAAGCAAACAATTTTGATATGTGATTAGAGAGCTGAGGGATGGGGTGATGACTAAGTGGATAAAAACTGTCTTCAAAATGATACTCAAATAATTTTGAATCTTTTTAAATCTCTCCTATGAAACCTGAAGGTGATAGATAACACTTCGCCATTGGTCATCAATTTTTCTATATTGTCATTAATACGGCAATTAATACCATCTTAGAGTAAGCTAATTTGATGTGATTTAAAGAATATAATTTTTTTAAACTTCAAAGTCTTGTTTATAGCTTTATTTTAAAAGTTTGATAAAATAACAATGGCTTTAAATCAACTTAAAGGTGATAAAAAGAAGCCAGCAACAATTGTTGAATCAGATGGATTGGATGGATGGATGGTGGGATGGAGTGGAACGTAATTTGCTGCTGGCACCCCTGTAGGAGGAGTCTGGTTGGAAGGGAGGCTGCGTGGAAATGGCTGGAGAGTAGGGTGGAATTCTACCAGTTCCATCTGGTTCTATAGAACCCCTTGTGAACTTTATAAGCAGTTTGGAGAATTCCACCCTTATTACATTCTTGGCAGACAGCCTAGACTTGCTGATTCCAGAGCTTCTGAGGCTGGGCTTTCTTAAAGGGGAAGGGTTGTTTTAAGATTTTTACACTAACAGTTGGGAGGAAATACTTCCCTGGACAATCAGCACTTTGAAGAAATTATTGAATAATGAAGCAAAGCTTTTAGTGACAGGGAACCAAGATGAGTGACATTCAGCAAGGCTTTTTGGCTAGCTAGAAGGATTGACATTCAAATGTGAGTTTACATACCCTTTCTGAGTTTTGGTCTAAACCTGGTTTTTGGTGAAGCTTAATTCTGTCCTTGGTGAAATTTAATCCTGTGTTTATTGATGGGATAATTTTCCCTATTCAGCTTCAACAAGCAACAGCTACTGTTGTGGTTTAATTATTTGTATTGTGTTTGAATTTTTTCTTGCTTATGGTTTCTTTTTCTATTTGGGGGAGAGGGTCTTCCTTCACTGCTTTAGTACTATCTGGCACTGTCCCTTTGGGGTATACTTCCAAGAGGCAGGATGCAAGCTTGGCACTGATTTTTTTACTGCCTTTCTGGGGGGCATGTGACCTTTCCTTAAATCTGGGTGATTTCCTTAGGATATTTTGTTAGGTGAGTGAGACTAGCTGGTATTTTTAAATGGTGCAAATGGATCTAAGGATTACTTTTCCTGGGTCTGCTTTTTCTGGAGAGCTTAAATGACCTCTCTGCTAAAGAGTTTCACTTTATGAGCAAGAGTTTCTGGCATCCTGGTTTGGTCAAGTTGTTCCATCATTGACGATTGGGGGTGAGATTTTGACCCCACTGGAGAAGGCCCACAACTTGGGTGTCCTCCTGGATGTACGGCTACCTTTAGAGGACCATCTTTCGGCCGTCACCATGGGGGCTTTTTATCAGGTCCGCCTGATTTACCAGTTGCGCCCCTTTCTAGACCGGGATGGCCTATGCACGGTCACTCATGCCCTTGTCACCTCTCAGTTGGACTACTGTAATGCTCTCTACATGGGGCTCCCCTTGAAGAGCACCCGGAGGTTCCAACTGGTGCAGAATGCGGCTGCACGGGTTATTTATGGGAGGCCCCGGCATGCCCATGTAACACCTCTCCTGCGTGGCTTGCACTGGCTACCGGTGGTCTTCCGGATGCGATTCAAGGTGATCGTTATGATCTTTAAAGCGCTCCATGGCTTAGGCCCAGGGTATTTGCGAGACCACCTACTGCCGATGACATCCTCCCACCGACCAGTGCGGGCCCACAGATTTGGCCTCCTCAGGGTGCCGTCAGCCAAACAATGCCGGCTGGCAGCCCCCAGGGGGAGGGCCTTCTCTGTGGCTGCCCCTGCCCTCTGGAATGAGCTACCAGTAGAGATCCGGACTGTTACCGCACCCTTAAGACATGGCTGTTTAAGCAAGCTGATCTATCCCTATGAGATATTTTAAATTTTAAATTTTTTGATTAGATTTTTTGGATTGGATCTACCATTTTTAACTAATGTCCTAAATTTTTAAAATTTGACATTGGTGGGGCTTAATTACTTGAGTTTAATTTTATTTTAATATTTGTATTGTACGTTTTTTTAAATGCCCTGTAAACCGCCCCGAGTCCCTTTGGGGAGAAGGGCGGTATATAAAACCAATTAAAGTTAAAGTTAAGTTAAAGTTTGATAGTTGTCACTGCATGTTAACTATTTTTTTTCCTCAAGGTGCTCCAGCACCCTGACTGATTTGTAACTCCGGCTTGCAAGTATTTTTAATCTAATGATTGGTATTTAGGGCAGCTTTTTGCAAACGAAGAAGATTTTTGTATTTTTGTACAGGTAATCCTTGACTTACAACAGTTCATTTAGTGACCACTCAAAGTTACAATGGCACTGAAAAAAGTGACATGACCATTTTTCACACTTATGACCGTTGCAGCATAACTGCAACTGTTGTTCTTGGTTCTGATCTGGTTCAATAGCTGTGTAAGAAGGATGTTGAGGAACAAAGAGTGAAAGAGTGCAGAAGTATTCATCCAGAATTGAAGGGTGGGCTCCTGGGGAGAAGGAGCATCTTTGGGACTGAAACTCATGTACTGTAGATACAATAAGAAGCATCAGCTGGGTCTAGGAAGGGTCACCAATCTGAACGTTAAAGGCTGCATGATTCTGCAGCCCTCAGTAGGGTGGTTTCTTCCTTCTTTCTTTCCTTCCTTCCTTCCTTCCTTCCTTGTTCCTGCTCTTGTCTTTCTTCTGGGCTGTTCTTATTCTATGATACTGTAGAACTGGGGTTGCTCTCAGCATCCTCTTGTTTCTAAGCTGCCTCATTTGTTTCTGTTGATTGCATGTATTTTTTTTGAAGACCCTGCACAGAGATTAAAAAGCACAGTCCCTGCCTGCAGGCTTATTCTCTGAGAGACAGAGTACAATAGAACAGGGCCAAACTGGGAGAATCCCACCCCTGTGTGTGTGTGTATGTGTGTGTTTCAGGTGGGTTTCCTAGGTTTACAAGGAGAGAGGGGAGGAGGAAGGGACAGAAAGAGAGAGAGAGAAAGATGGAGAGAGGGAGGGGGAGAGAGAAAGAGAGGGGGAGAAAGAAAGAAAGAAAGAAAGAAAGAAAGAAAGAAAGAAAGAGGGAGAGTGGAGAATGTAAATGAGATATATGAATGGATAGATAAATACATGGAATGAGGGAGGGAGGGAAAGAGGAAAAAAGGAGAGAAAGAAGGACATAAACCCTGGCTTCAGAAGACTTTGAAGCAGCACAGCAATCTAGTGCTTGCCTGCAAGGGATCTCAGAGGTTATTTAGTCCAATGCTCTGCTCCAGCAGGAGATCCTTACAGAATCAAAGAATAGCAGGGTTAAAAGGGTGTGTGTATGTGTGTGTGTGGCTGTGTGTGGCTGTCAAAACACCAAAAACAGGCCAAGTAGATCTGTGGTGGGCAGTTGTAAATTAGAACACTTGCTAAGCAACTGGCCATTAAGTGAGGACCTGGTCATTAAGCAAGGACCACTTACATTTAGTTTGCCAATCACATGGCCACCTGGCCACACCCACCCATCACTTGACCACCTAGCCATGCCCAGTCAGCAAGCTACTCCCACCTCAGTCACATGACCACCAAGACACACCCACAAATTAGGCCATGCCCAGAGAACCAGTTGTTAAGAAATGTGAATCCCACCCCTGCTGGAGAGGCCATGGACCATGAAGATTCACAGTGGGCAGAACAGGTGACGGATTAAATGGATTATTTCCAGAAGATTGAGGGAGATGGGGGAATGGACTTGTTACATTTCACTGGAAGGCAAGTCTTAAGAGGCATTGTGTGTCAATTTACAGGAGGTCCAAGACTTTTGGAAATGGAAAGCAATTGTTGGGAAAGATCCTACTTAAAATTTTAAAGAAATGCATTAGTATTAAGAATCAAACAAAGATGTTTAACCCTGGACAGATTCTGGATGGATCAGAGGTAATATTGTGGTGATCTGTGGTAAATAAGAAGCCCCTGTAAATTTTCTCTGTGTTAAATAGAATAGCAGATAACAAACAATTCTGAAGTTTTGAAATTTAATTTTAATGTTGGATTGCCTGTCAACTACATTTTTATATACAGCAGATAGAGGACAAGTCAGATAATTGCAAATAGATGTGTAGTTTATAATTGTGAGCCTATTTTGCAAGGGGGAGAAACTAATACTGCTGTATTGGTGGGGGAGGGGCTCACAGGGGGACAATATGCATGTTTTGTCTGTTTTTAATGCACACTTTAAAAATGTTTTTTCAGGTTTTCTCTTGTCTTTGTAATAGCTTTATTTTCCAAACCTTGTATTTTAACTTTTTGAATAAAATAAAAATTTAATAAGAGAAATATCAAGTTTCCAGAAACAATATTTATGATTAGCACACAAGTAAAAAGCAGTAGAAAAATTTCTGATTTTTAGCAACTAGGACTTGATTAACAATAGAGTCTCATATAAGAACATGAATGATGGACTGGAAGAAAGATGAGGGATATTAAAGTTGATATGTATGTTTTTGAAAATGCTCTCAACATCGTAGCTAACTGGAAACGGAATCAGAGTCAGCAGGTGAGGCTCATGGAAAGAAGGCAAATGCAGCCATAAGGATCTCAGGAAGTGAATGTTCTGGTTTGGGGAGACCACAACTCAAGGACCAGGTCCCCTTGCAGGCATCACACTTGGAGGGGAAATTGCAAAAAACTTCAGGGAGGGAGAAATAAGCCAAGGAAGAGCTCAGAGGAACTGCTCTTAGCCTGGAGGAAAGACCACAAGGAGAAGAGCTGAAGATCAGGAGGAGTCTGGGAGCCCCTTTTCCAACTGACACAATCCCTCGATTGGAGAAGGGAGGATGCAGCCCTCTCCCAATCACTGACACACATTACACACGAGGAGCGCAAGATCTGCTGACTATTATTCCAGAGTGTCAATCAAGGAAAAGTGAATTCAGTTACAAGAGAGAAAATTTTAGATGAATGAAGAGAAAAATATCCGAAAAGGATGAGCTGTTTTAGAGCTGAGCCAGTGAAGCAGAGCAATTCAGTCTCCTCTTCATGGATTGTCTGAATGCAAAGACTGAGCAGCCAACAGTAAGAGAAGCTTTAACTGGATTCCTGCAGAGAGGAGGGGTCGGGATAGATGGTCTCAGGGGCTCTTACACATTCATAATTTTAAAATTCTGTGATCCTACTTATAAATCATACATGCAGGAATTTATTTATGTACACAGCCTTTCAGCACTAGCCATGTTTATTATCCAAAATTGTCTGTCCTGCTATCTATTCTTTCTTCCCCCTGAACAATTAGATTGCCCAAATCTACAGATCTTTTGTAGCACAAGTCGGGTAGGGGATGACCAGACTGAGGCTGAGTGAGGGGGTCAAAGGTATCATTAGTCTTGAGTCCTGCCCATAGGAGATCTGGGTCCAGACCCCCCCCCAGAGAATTCTGTTGACCCTTGTCTACTGCCTGTTTCCCTTGACCGTTGGTGGTTCCGATTCTTGTGGACAGCATGACCCTTGGGTGAACCTTTATGTTCATTTGAATTGCCTGGACTTCATGATTTCCCTGCACTTGACAAGCAGATTGAGACGATTCCCCTCCTTCTCCTTTGGGCTCCTTCTCCAAAGGAAGCAAGATTAATGGACCCCTATTGGGACCCCATACCTGCCTCGGCTGCAGCCTTGGAGACCCCAAACTCTCTTCGCCTCCTTCCTTCTCCTCCTCTTTCTGGAGGAATAGGCAGCATTCATGGCCTGGGCCAGAGTGTGAATGATACTGTATGAATGGGGGTCATTTGGGATCTGGACCCTGTTCCTTTTCCACTGGGTCTCCACTGGGGCTTTCTGGGTGCATCTTCTGCGGCCTTTGACAGAACGGATGTGCTTGTGAAGAAAACAGCGGAAATAATGAATTACAAATTGATTTTCCACAAAGCAATAGGGTTCAAAGGCATCATCCACTGGCCTTTCTTTTGCCACATAGCCAAAGTTCCATATACTGTGGATATATTTGACAATTCTCTGCCCCTGTACTTCATACGCTAGAAAATTTGTGAGGATGCAGACTTTCCCTTCAGTGGGTCCTGACAGATCTTCAAATGTTAAATGGAAAGGAAGAATTCTGTCCGAAAGGTTATCAAATTCTATAAAATGAACAAAGACGTTGACTTGTCTCCACTTGGAGAGGGCCTCCCTGAGCGCTGCTGTAGGTCCAGTTGTTGAGAATTGTTGTGAGATAACAACACAAATCCCATTCCTGACAAGCATAGGAGTAAAAACTCTCATGAACTTCTCTCCATTTTCTGTGTCTGAAGCAAAGAGACCAATCAGGGTCCATCTGAAGTGGAGAAGGAGTTGGACAATTGCTGGGTACTGGAATCCTTTTTTGGGGAGTAACTCGTTGAAAAAGGGGAATTGACTTTTCTCACTTAAAGCCTCTGAAGACATTTCATAACTGAACTGAAAAAGCAATGAAGAATGTTGTGTTATACTTAGGGTCAAATCAAGTCCAAAATATTAGCTTTTAATAAATCCAACATTCTTTTGATGAGATTATTGTTGATTAGCTGTTAGGCAATAACAAGAAATAGAATTTCAAACACAGAACATTAACAACATAGTATATAAAAATGAAATACAGGAAAGAAAAAGAATAAAAATTCAATTTCTGTATTACACCAATAATTCACTGCAATCAGACTCATATGTAGATTTCAACTGAACTGCTTTGTTCCAATAAAGGTCTGGATTCTATATAATATTTGAATTCTGACTTGCTTTAACGTAAGTCTCCCAATAGGTTGTTTGTCTAACATGCAGTCCATGACTCTGATCTCTCTCTTTCTTCTGCAATTGACATTCAACCAGCAGATGTATTACATCTTCTGTCTTCGAGCTCCACAAATAAAAGTCTATTAATTATAAGGGACTTAGTTAAATCTTTGATATTTAACCATGATGAAATCTTGCTCAAGTAAACATCGCCCTAAGATATTTAGGCATTTCTGGTGTCTTTTTTTTCTCCTTTAACATTTTTATTCAGTTATAAAATACTGTAAAATACAGAATACAAAAGTAAGTAGAAAATCAGTGGGGAGGAAAAGTGGCAAGAGAAGTGAGGGAGGATAAGAAAAGAAAAAGAAACATTGACTTGTGACTCTCTGTTGCAGTAAAATAAGGCATTAACATCAAATCACAACTTTTTGCTTTTTCATAATAATATGAACAAGCCATTACTGTAAATATCTATCAATCTACTCAGTAAAAAGTCAAAATCATAGTTTCATTCTTTTCCATTTGAAGCATGAAGTTCAGAAGTGGTTTCCATCTGGAAAGAAAAGTACTTGTATTCCTTTTCTTTATTCAAAGTGATCAGTTTTGCCATTTCTGCCAACTTCTGCAACCATTCGTCCTTGCTAGGAATCAAAGTGTCCTTCCATTTTTGTGCATACAACAATCTTGTTGCTGAACATATATAATAACAAAGTTCCAATTTTTTTCTCCAGTTCTTTTTCCATTAGACTCAAAAGGTAAAGTTCTGGTTTGATTTTTATCTCAATTTTCAAAATTTTCTATATCAAAATATGAATCATAATCGACATTTTTTTCTTTATCATATGTCCACCATAGATGATAAAAAGCCCCTTCTTTATTTTCACTTTTCCAGCATTCTTTTGACATACCTTTATACATCTTGGATAACTTATGTGGTGTTAAATACCAACGATACATCATCTTATTGAAATTTTAGATTGTTATTTGATGTAAATTTTAAGCCCTTCGTGCACATATTTTCCCATTGTTAAAGCATCACATTATATCCAAAATTGCCTTCCCACTGAATCATTCAATGTTTTACATGTTCATTTTCCAAATTTAATTTGAATAACCTTTTATAGATCTTAGCGATAATATGTTCATCGTTACTATATAATGAGATTTCCAATTCATTTTTAACAAAGTCAAATCCATAGCATTTTTTATCTAGTTTAAATTTTTCTTTCCATTGTTGAGAAGTAAACCAATAGCAAACATAACTTCTGATTCAAGTTCTTCCCTTGGCCTTTATTATTGGGTCACCAGACTTGAAAGATAAAATTTTACCATACATCAACCAGTCTGGCTTCACCACCATTTCTTTTCTAAAAAAAGAAAAAAAGGCTTCCTGGGGTGACACCCAAAGGGGCAGCCTTGTTTTATATTTATTCCAAACTCTTAGTGTGGCGTGTCTAAGAATGTGATTATTAAAATCAACATTAACTTTACTTTTATCATTCCATAAGTCACTGTGCCATCCAAACCTTAATTCATGGCCCTCTAAGTCAGGTAACCTTTTATTCTGGAGACTATAAGCATTTCTGATTTCTATCCTTGGAAATTTGGAAGGTCTGTTGGTAGCAGCTCATCCATTTCACTGTTCCAACCTTACTGAGGATGGTAACATATTTCTCTTCTTCAATAGCCTGGATTCTTTGTGGATAATAAACCATGGTATTCTAATATGCGTTTAGCATGTTAGATATATGTATTATCAGAATCCTTCATTAGTGCAGGCAAGTAATTAATATTGAGAGAGAATAACAAGGATTCAAATATGTCCCCTTCCCTTCCTCCTTGGTAAGTATCGATCCTTCGTCTCAGGGCTCCATTGAGCCCAAGTCTCCCTCTCAAGGGCTTGGAGAAAGGGCTTGGATCAGGGCCAACAGGCTGAGCTCCATTTTGAAGGCAATCATTTTCCTCCATAATGTTTCTCTCTCTACTGTATCAAATGCTGCACTAACATCTAGAAAGCCAGCAAACTGTGGTTTACCCAACTGACATATTTTGTAATTAGATATTTCAGGACAAATCTGTTGAAAATATTACATTATTAATTCATTTCTTACTTATTATACATATTTATACAGCTTTTAACTCTCCCTAAAACCTTCTTGCTCTTCTTCAAGGAATGCACTTTCTTCTACCCAATCTCATGTTTACTTAAGGGGAACATGGCATATATTTTACTCACAATATTTATTAGACAAACTTGCCTGTAATTGTTTATACATATAACTTTATAAATATAGCTGGTATGTTGTAAAAACAGCTTTTGAATTCCACGGAAAAGATATGGTTGCATCACAACACCAAAATAGAGAAACACACACACACACCTGTGGGACTTTGTAGAGGTTTGCTGATGTTGATATCTGGATGGAGATGTCCCTTTTAGCTCCATCAAGAAGAGCCAAAAGGTTCTCCTTCCTTCCACAGCTGTAGTTGGGGACATTGGCATCTCCAGTGGAGAGAAGGTCCAGCAAAGCATCTGAAGTGCGTAAAGGGCTCAAATAGTTGTCATGGAGGTTGTAGCCAAGTGTGAGATTGTGCAGGAGCTGGGAGTTCTTGTTGACCATTTGAATGGCTAAAATTAATTGTAAACCACTTTCAAAACCATAAGATTTCCTATTGTAAAAAAGGTTTATTATTATAATCAAAAGCAACAACAAATATTTTGTTAAAAAAGTAAATCCTCTTTGTCTCCCCAATCCTACTGAATTTTAACTAGACTCTATTGATTCAAAAGCAGGGATCACTGCTGTAAATAAAATCCAATATTTAAGGGATGAATTAAAGGAATGAACTGGGAGAAGAAGAAAATCTGGAATTCTTTCAGGGGTATTTTCTGAGTCTCTTCCACAAAATAAGACAAAAGACAGAAGCCATGGAAATGAAAATTATTCTAGCAGTCAGACAAGTGCTGCAATATAGGAATAAATGAAATAAGAAGAAAAGGAGAGTGTTAGAAATGAAAATGGAAGGAATGCAGCTGCTGAATTACCCTGAATCAGGCTGAATAGAAGGAGCAATGTTGAAAAGCCAAGATGTTTGCAAAATTGTGTTGACAGTGGTGACTATACCAACGAGATGGTCTCCTGGCCTGTAAAAGCTCCATGGATTGTTTCCATCCTGGTGCTCCAAACTCAGCAGGCATTTCACTCCATGCTTCCCAGAGACTGGCATGGACACCAGCAGAAGCAGAAGCAGAAGCAGGAGGTCCATCATTCATGGGGCTTCAGTCTGCTTTCTCTGTGGAAGGCAGCCACTGGAGAAGCATCATAATACCTCAAAGCTCTGGATGGTCATAATTACAGGGAGAAATAATTTCTCCTCTTGGGATCCCAATCTTCCTCTGTGCAGAGGAGAGACTGGAAAAAAGCATCCGAGTGAAGAATCACAGTTCCACTCCCGAGGGCACTTTTGTTGTGGTTGTGTGTCTTTCCTGTCAGGACAGGTTCAGAAAGTGATGCTGGATGAAGGGAGTTCAGAAACCAGGGAGTTGACTTCTGCTGTCCTTCAGCATGGCCTCTTGTCTCCAGGTACAGCTGGGGAAGGTCACCCAGAGCGATGGAGTTTGGCAACACTCTAGTCTAGGTTGCTGTCTCTTAATGGTGGGGCTGCCTGTCTTCAAACGCCAAGGAAGCCAAGTGCACCTTTGAACCCTGCCTAGTGTTAAGGGCAGGGCTGTCCTTTCACATCAGAACTCCATATATGAATCCTAAGTTGGGGCTGATTTCGAAGTTCCTTGTGTCTGAAGTGGAATTTCATGCTCTGAGTCTGACCGTCTCCAGCTAAGAGCCTATATTAGGACTTACCTGGAAGCGATTAGAGCAGCGAAATGTGCTTACTTCTCCGCTCTGATCGCGTCCGCAGCTGATCGCCCTGCGGCCCTGTTTAGGGTCACTCGCTCCCTCCTGCAACTGAGGGAGGGGGGGACCCCCTGCAGGGCAGAGCAGAGGATTTTAGTTTACATCTGGCGGATAGGGTCACTCAGATTCGGGCTGGCTTGGACTCCGACTGGCAGGATGTTGACGATGGAGTGGCGATGAGTCTTGTGGATCCTATTTGGGTTGAGTTTGACTCTGTCTCCCTGGACGAAGTGGACAGGATCATGCGGAGGCTGTCTTCCACCACGTGTTTATTGGACCCGTGTCCTTCCTGGCTGGTTTATGCCTCCAGGGAGGTTACATGCGGCTGGCTCCAGGCAGTTATCAATGCTTCTTTGAGTGAAGGGGTTTTTCCCGCCGCCTTGAAAGAGGCGGTGGTGAGACCCCTCCTTAAGAAGCCTGCTCTGGACCCAACCGTTTTGAATAACTATTGTCCAGAGAGCGTAGTGGTTCAGCAGCTTCTGCTGTTCCTGGAGGAAACTGATTACCTTGACCTGTACCAATCGGGCTTCAGGCCCGGACACAGCACCGAGACAGCATTAGTCGCATTGGTGGATGATCTCTGGAGGGCTCGGGACAGGGGTTTTTCCTCTGTCCTGGTCCTTTTAGATCTCTCAGCAGCTTTCAATACCATCGACCATGGTATCCTTCTGCGACGGCTCCGGGGGTTGGGAGTGGGGGGCACCATGTTACGGTGGTTCTCCTCCTACCTTTCGGACTGTTCGCAGTCAGTGTTGACAGGAGAGCAGAGATCCTCCCCGAGGCCCCTTATTTGTGGGGTACCTCAGGGGTCAGTTCTCTCACCTCTCCTGTTTAATATCTACATGAAACCGCTGGGCGAGATCATCCGTGGTTTCGGGGTGAGGTATCATCAATATGCTGATGATATCCAGTTGTATATCTCCACCCCAGACAAGATCAGTGATGCTCTCTTGGTGATGTCCCGGTGCCTGGAGGCAGTGCAGGCCTGGATGGGGAGTAACAGGCTCAGGCTCAACCCGGCCAAGACTGAGTGGCTGTTCTTACCGGCATCTCGGTGTTCAGTGGATGTGCCACCTTTGGTCATGGGGGGGGAGGTGTTACCCCCCGTGGATAGGGCGAGGAATCTGGGCGTCCTCCTGGATGCACAGCTCAGTTTGGAGGAGCAGGTGGGAGCTGTGGCCAGGGGGGCTTTTGCCCAGGTTCGGCTGGTTCGCCAGCTTCGCCCCTACCTGAACCGAGATGCCCTTCGAACAGTCACCCATGTGCTCGTCACTTCCAGAATCGACTACTGCAATGCTCTCTACATGGGGCTACCCTTGCGGATTACTCGGAGGTTGCAGCTGGTGCAGAATGCGGCCGCGCGGGCTGTGATGGGGGTATCCCGATACTCCCATGTGACACCCCTCCTGCACGACTTGCATTGGTTGCCGGTTGCCTTCCGGGTTTCCTTCAAGGTGTTAGTAACAACTTATAAAGCCCTAAATGGCTTGGGTCCAGGGTACTTGTGGGAACGCCTCCTGCCCGCATCACAGTCCAATCGCCCCATGCGCTCCCATAGGAGGGGCCTCCTGGGAATACCGTCGGTCAGGCATTGTCGGCTGGCGGCTCCCAGAGCTAGGGCCTTTTCTGTGGGAGCGCCCGCCCTATTGAATCAGCCTCCTGCGGATCTTCGTTTGGCCCCTGATCTCCGCTCCTTTCATCGAGACCTGAAGACCTGGCTGTTTCAGCAGGCCGGCCTGGATTGACCATGGGGGCGGGTAGTTTTAATAGTTTGTTTATTTTGTAATTTTATTGTTTTTAGCTGTTTTTTGTAATTTGGACTTGTTTTTATTTAATTATTTTTATTGTATATGTTCTTTTTGTGTGTTCGCCGCCCTGAGTCCTTCGAGAGAAGGGCAGCATACAAGTCTAAATAAATAAATAAATAATAATAATAATCTTTTCTAACAATATCAATCTTTGGATGAGAGGAAGGAAAGTGACAGCCTGTGGACTATACTGTTGAGTAAACAGGGAGAAAGTTATAGAATTGATACATTTTCCTCCTTTTCCTTTACTCTTTTTGTGTGGTCTTTCCGTGGTCATGTAAGACTTGTTAATAAAGTGTGGGCTGTCAAGTCTGAAGCTGAGATGGTGAAACTGCCAACAACGTGGTGGATGCTGTGATCTTGCCACACCCTAACCCTGGCCCAGAAAATGGTTTCAAGATATTTGGTGGCCCTTCCAATGGTTGTGGGGATGCACATGGTGGGATGGGGCCCCTGTGGGAGGGGAAGGACCTCTGAATTATTCCTCTGAATGATTTTCACAAAGTTCTCTTTAGTGAGATTTATTGAGACAGAACAGAAGGGAACAGTCATTGAACTATTTCCAAGGGGCAAATGTGAGAAAGCTCTGGGCCTTTGGCTCCCCTCCCCCTGCAGACACCCAGAGGTCCCACGGAGACCAGATGATGCCCACTCGCCCACCGGGGGCTTCTGCCATTGTCAGATCCAGGGAACACTCTTGCCCCTCGTGGGTCCTCCAGCCACTCGGCAGGTGTGCCGCAGCCTCTGGAGACAGAGCCCCAATGTGGCCAGGGAGGGAAGAGGTGCAGAAACCCCCATCTGCTATCCCCACAAGTGGGCTGGGAGGAAGCCTGTCCCATCGCCCGCCCGCCCCGCTCCTTGCCCTCCCGCCACCCTCAGCCAGTGCCCATGAGGGAGAGAGGGAGGCCAGGGTGAAAGGAAGGCAGTGGGTGGGAGGCAGGAGCAGGGCCACCTGGGTGGCACTGCCCGACCTGGCTGCAAGGGAGCAGGGGAGGTGAGGGGGTAGCAGGGCAACGCAGCTGCCGAAGGAGCCCTTTGGATGGGGAGGAGCTGAGGTGCCTGGTGGGGGGGAAGGAATCAAAGGGGAGTTTGAATCCCATCTTCCACACCAAAGCCAACTGGGTGGCTCTGACCCACTCACCAGGGGACCGGGAGTTCGAGTCCCTCCTTAGGCCTGAAAGCTGGTGTGAGAGTTTCATCCACTATCCAGGAGATTCTGCATTCTAATCCTCCCACAGGCTCCATGCATTCCTGGGGGGGCTGTGGACCAATCCCCAGGAGGCTCTGAGTTCCAGTCCCACCATGGTACTTATTGATTGGGGGTCTAAAACTTGGTGGGGGGGTTCAAATTGACGTGGGATACTAGAATTAGGCATTCTTGGCCTGTGAGAGGGCTGGTTGTCCCTTCCTGTGTGATGAGATGGAGGAAAGTGATTTTGTGGGGAGACACATCTGTTCCAAGCTGGGAAAGCCGTCACCATCTGCCTTCTTCTCCCTGTGGGCAACCAGAGGCCTCCGTGTGTCACTGGGAATCTCAGAGAGACCTTGGTCTGATCCCCGAGGGCTTTTTTTAACCATCTGAAAATGGAATTTGCAAAAGGGCTCAAGTCACAATTAGAAGCCATTCTGAAATATCAAAATGGATGACCGACTGATCAGCACTTTGGACTGTATGGTTGGAAAGCAGAAGAGCTACCATGGGTTCCTGTTCCAAGGCATTCCCACGGTTCCTCACCTCCTTCTTGGACCTGGGTGAATAAGCACTGGACACGCCTGCCTTGGTCCAGACAGTTTGGTAAAGGATGCTTTTAAACAGGATCCCTGCAACCTCCTCCTGGGGAGAGTCTCAAGGTCCCCTTTCTCTGGACATCCCCCAACCTTTCACATTTAAGCCATGCTTGGAAGAGGAGCAGGGAAATGCTTTAGGTATAAGGAAAACTGAAGGGTCTGAATAATGTTAGGTTTTGCCATTTTAATTCTCTGGATAAAGTTCTTAGAAGTAGACCCCTAAGTAAGAGCAACTCCAAAGTAAAACCACAGAGAGCTGTTGTGGGCAATACTTTCCATAAAATGGTCTTATCAGGAACTCAAGAAAGAACTATGTCATAGTGATAAAGAATTGCCTCCCCAGCCAAAAGGAGGTCAAACAATGAATTTCACATCCTTCTGACATTCCAAGGGTTCTCATGGGGATTCTCACAGGACATGATTCAAGCTGGGTTCCCACAGCTTCCGTCTTACCTCTTCTCCTGCTCTCTCTCTCACATACAAGGAATTGAGAACTTTAATAGCAATAATAGCTCAAATGGTTACCAGTACTTACAATGTGTCATGTTCATTGGCAGTTGCTGAACAGCAAATTCCTTTGAATGACTTTCACAGAGTTTAATTTAGCAAATTTTATTGAGCTGAAAGGGAAGGGAGTTACGAGAAACATATACATATAATTTTCTTTGACTCCTGTACACTATCTAAATGGAATTAATATCTCCTTTCAAATAAAAAGAAACTTGAACAATTCTTCCAATATCACAATGGTGTTATAACTCATGTTTTTACATTTGTTCTGGCTGTGAGATGCTCCTTTGTGTTCAGCTCTGGCCTCAGAAGGATAATGTAGCATTTGGGGGTGAAGATGCAGCCCAGCAGACCAGCATTGGAGGCCAGGATAGAGAAGACCTGCACAGCCACCATGTATTTCCCTTTGGTGCTCAGGTAGGTGGGCACAAAGGTCACCCAGACACTACAGAAGACCAGCATGCTGAAGGTGATCAGTTTGGCTTCGTTGAAGGCCCCAGGCAGATTCCTGGCCAGGAAAGCCACTGTGAAGCAGATGGCAGCCAGGAAACCCATGTAGCTGAGCGTGACATAGAACATGACAACGGCCCCTTCGTTGCATTGCAGGATGATCTCTCCAGGCTGGGAGTGGAAGTCAGAGTCAGGAAGGGGCAGAAACTCCCAGCCAGATGGAGCAGATGATCACTTGGACAGCAGAACACAAGAGGATGATGGAGTTGGCCAAGCTCTTCCCCAACCATCTCTTCACTTGGTTTCCTGGTTTTGTGGCCAGGAAAGCCAGCACCACCGTGATGGTTTTGGCCAAGAGAGAAGAAACAGCAACTGAGAAGATGAGGCTGAAGACTGTTTGTCGGAGAAGACAGGTGGCTTTCCTTGGTTGACCAATGAAGAGAAGAAGACAAGAA